>JAKVIS010002874.1:0-20774 GCA_033119425.1 Bufotes viridis | reverse complement strand
ACCCCAAGGTATTCCAGTGAGGGTATGGCGAGTTCATGTAAAATTTTATTTTTTGTCACAAGTTAGTGGAATATGAGACTTTGTAAAAAAAAAAAAAAATCTATTTCCGCTAACTTGTACCAAAAAAAAAAAAAAATCTTCTATGAACTCGCCATGCCCCTCACGGAATATCTTGGGGTGTCTTCTTTCTAAAATGGGGTCACATGTGGGGTATTTATACTGCCCTGGCATTTTAGGGGCCCCTAAAGCGTGAGAAGAAGTCTGGAATCCAAATGCGTAAAAATGCCCTGTGAAATCCTAAAGGTACTCGTTGGAATTTGGGTCCCTTTGCGCATCTTGGCTGAAAAAAAGTGCCACACATGTGGTATCGCCGTACTCAGGAGAAGTAGGGCAATGTGTTTTGGGGTGTATTTTTACATATACCCATGCTGGGTGAGAGAAATATCTCTGTAAATGACAACTTTTTCCATTTTTTTATACAAAGTTGTCAATTTACAGAGATATTTCTCTCACCCAGCATGGGTATATGTAAAAAATACATCCCAAAAACACATTGCCCTACTTCTCCTGAGTACGGCGATACCACATGTGTGACACTTTTTTGTAGCCTGGGTGAGTACAGGGGCGGAAAGTCCAATGAGTACCTTTAGGCTTTACAGGATTGCTCACAATTTAGCCCCGCCCAAAATACCATAACAGTAAACACACCCCACAAATGACCCCATTTCAGAAAGTAGACACCCCAAGGTATTCACTGAGGGGCATAGTGAGTCCGTGGGAGATTTTTTATTTTTTTGCCAGAAGTTAGCAGCGGCTGAACGGAAAAAAAAATCTCATTACCCGTATGCTCAATATATGGAGAATCGCAGAAACTCCTAATGCTGGCCATACGTGTAATGATTGCGGAGACCCTCAAATGCCAGAGCAGTGGAAACACCTCACATGTGACCCCATTTTAGAAAGAAGACACCCCAAGGTATTCCGTGAGGGGTATGGTGAGTTCATGCAAAATTTTATTTTTTGTCACAAGTTAGTGGAATATGAGACTGTAAAAAAAAAAAAAAAATATATATATATCAATTTCCGCTAACTTGTGTCAAATTTTTTTTTTTTCTGTGAACTCGCCATGCCCCTCACGGATTACCTTGGGGTGTCTTCTTTCCACAATGGGGTCACATGTGGGGTATTTATACTGCCCTGGCATTTTAGGGGCCCCTAAAGCATGAGAATCCAAATGCGTAAAAATGCCCTGTGAAATCCTAAAGGTACTCATTGGTTTTAGGGCCCCTTACGTGCGCACCCAGGCTGCAAAAAAGTGTCACTCGTGGTATCGCCGTACTCAGGAGATGTAGGGCAATGTGTTTTGGGGTGTATTTTTATATATACCCCTGCTGGGTGTGAGAAATATCTCTGTAAATGACAATTTTTAAATTTTTTTATACAAAGTTGTCAGTTTACAGAGATATTTCTCTCACCCAACATAGGTATATGTAAAAATACACCCCAAAACACATTGCCCTACTTCTCCTGAGTACGGCGATACCACATGAGTGACACTTTTTTGCAGCCTGGGTGCACAAAGGGGCCCTAAAACCAATGAGTACCTTTAGGCTTTACAGGGTTGCTCACAATTTAGCCCCGCCCAAAATGCCAGAACAGTAAACACACCCCACAAATGACCCCATTTCGAAAAGTAGACACCCCAAGGTATTCACTGAGGGGCATAATGAGCCCGTATGAGATTTTTTTTTTTTTTGCCAGAAGTTAGCAGAAATGGAAACTTTATTATTATTTTTTTTTCCTCAGAAAGTGTCATTTTCCGCTAACTTGTGAAAAAAAATGAAATGACACATGAACTCACCATGCCCCCCTGCGTATACTTTGTGGTGTCTTCTTTCTAAAATGGTGTGATTTGGGGGGTATTTATACCATCCTGGCATTCTAGCACCTGAAGAAACATGACAGGTGCTCAGAAAGTCAGAGCTGCTTCAAAATGCCGAAATTCACTTTTTTGCACCATAGTTTGTAAACGCTATAACTTTTACCCAAACCAATAAATATACACTTATTGGACTTTTTTTTTTATCAAAGACATGTAGAACAATACATTTAGAGAAAAATTTATATAGAAATGTAGTTTTTTTAAAAAAAAATTACAACAGAAAGTGAAAAATGTCATTTTTTTGCAAAAATGTCGTTAAATTTTTATTAATAGCAAAAAAAGTAAAAATGTCAGCAGCAATGAAATACCACCAAATGAAAGCTCTATTAGTGAGAAGAAAAGGAGGTAAAATTCATTTGGGTGGTAAGTTGCATGACGGAGCAATAAACGGTGAAAGTAGTGTAGTGCGGAATTGTAAAAAAGGGCCTGGTCACTAGGGGGGTATAAACCTGTGGTCTTCAAGTGGTTAAATGATACATGAACTCACCATGCCCCTCCATGAATACTTTGGGGTGTCTTCTTTCTACAGTGGTGTCATTTGGGGGGTATTTATACTATCCTGGCATTCTAGCACCTGAAGAAACATGACAGGCGCTCAGAAAGTCAGAGCTGCTTCAAAATGCCGAAATTCACTTTTTTGTACCATAGTTTGTAAACGCTATAACTTTTGCGCAAACCAATAAATATACACTTATTGCATTTTTTTTATCAAAGACATGTAGAACAATAAATTTTGACACAAACTTGTATAGAAATGTAATTATATTTGAACAATTTTACCAGAAAAAGTTAAAAATACACATTTTTTTTAGAAAATTGCGTTTTTTTTGATTAATATCATCAAAAATTTCAGCAGCAATCAAATACCACCAAAAGAAAGCTGTATTTGTGAGAAGAAAAGGAGGTAAAATTCATTTGGGTGCCAAGTTGTATGACCGAGCAATAAACAGTTAAAGTTGTGAAGTGCCGATTTGTAAAAAAGGGCCTGGTCACTAGGGGGGTATAAACCTGTGGTCCGTAAGTGGTTAAAAGTTTGAAAAAGATAAATACCGGATCCGTATTTTCTGGATGACAACCGGAGAGACGGATCTGGTATTGCAATGCATTTGTGAGACGGATCCACATCTGGATCTGTCTACAAATGTTGTCCGTTTGCATACAGATTGCTGGAATCCAGCAACGCTAGTGTGAAAGTACCTTAAGCAGAAGTTAATACACAATTAGTATATTGGTGGAATATCCCAGACTTTTATAAGAGGGACACAGTCCCCAATCCGGATGAATATATCTGGAGTTAGGGGCTTATTAGTGAAAAGCTTGTGAAGCAAAAGTTAATAAGCAATGTGTAGGTTTAGTAGAGTGCCTCAGATTTTTTATAAACGGGGCACAATCCCCAATCCGAGTTGATGAATCCAAAATTAGGAGCTTGTTGGTGTTGAGGTTAATACACAGTTGGGCCTCTTGCACATGACCGTATGCCCTCCGAGATAGTCCGTTGGGCCACCTGTGGGGCTATTGTCCCGCGGGCGGCCCGACGTGCACATCATCATTGTAATCTATGATGCTGTGCGCTCCCGTGCGCACGATCAATGCTGCTCCGGGACATATGGCCCGCTCATGGACTGTTTCGGAGGGCATACGGTCATGTGCAAGAGGCCTTAGTATATTGGTGGAATATCCCAGACTTTTTATAGGAGGAGCCTGATCCCAGGTCCAAGTTAATAAATCCGGAGATGGGAGCGGTTAGGTTCGGTATAGGGGAGGATTGAAAAGTCCCGATGCAGTAGTTGGAGCAAGCAGTAAAATGCAGCAAACAGTCAGAAACCTCCTTCCCCTCTCATATCTCAATAACATTATCCTCCATGTCCAATCCCCTTCTCCAACTGAATATCCCTTCTCTGCTCCACGTAATAGCAGCGCACACGCTGCTGCAGCAGGGAAACCAGACTGCGGACCACCAACGCCACTCTCACCTTTTACTGCCCCTAGAAAATTCAACGTCCCCCTGTATCGCCTCCCAGCACGCCGCTCCAGACTGCACACGGCCAAACACACCAATGAAGCGGGTGCACTGCAGCGGATACAGCCGAGGAGAACCAAACATGTCAGGGGGAACCAAACCGCCGCACCAGGTCTCTCCCGCGGCGTCTCCACTATCTTCTTCGTCGCGGCGCTAGCGTCAGACGTCAGACACACGCATGCTCCCACCACCAGATCACTATATTACTCTATACTCCATTTAGGGTCGCTGTGAAGTCCTGCGTCTGGTGGATCTCACTCAGTGTCCATCATTCCACAAGTGGATCAAACATCACCAACCTCTGCTGGGAAAATCCACCCACCTCAGCTACAACGGTGAGCAGAAAGGAGGTCATGTGAGTGCGGATGATGAGCGGGAAGGAGGTGATGTGAGTGCGGATGATGAGCGGGAAGGAGGTGATGTGAGTGCGGATGATGAGCGGGAAGGAGGTGATGTGATTGAGGATGATGAGCGGGAAGGAGGTGATGTGATTGAGGATGGTGAGCGGGAAGGAGGTGATGTGAGTGTGGATGATGAACGCAAAGGGGGTGATGTGAGTGCGGATGATGAACGGGAAGGAGGTGATGTGAGTGCGGATGATGAACGCGAAGGGGGTGATGTGAGTGCGGATGATGAACGGGAAGGAGGTGATGTGAGTGCGGATGATGAGCGGGAAGGAGGTGATGTGAGTGCGGATGATGAGCAGGAAGGAGGTGATGTGATTTAGGATGATGGGCGGGAAGGAGGTGATGTGAGTGCGGATGATGGGCGGGAAGGAGGTGATGTGAGTGCGGATGATGAGCGGGAAGGAGGTGATGTGAGTGCGGATGATGAGCAGGAAGGAGGTGATGTGAGTGCGGATGATGAGCAGGAAGGAGGTGATGTGAGTGCGGATGATGAGCGGGAAGGAGGTGATGTGAGTGCGGATGATGGGCAGGAAGGAGGTGATGTGATTGAGGATGATGAGCAGGAAGGAGGTGATGTGAGTGAGGATGATGAGCGGGAAGGAGGTGATGTGAGTGCGGATGATGAGCGGGAAGGAGGTGATGTGAGTGCGGATGATGAGCGGGAAGGAGGTGATGTGAGTGCGGATGATGAGCGGGAAGGAGGTGATGTGGAGTGCGGATGATGAGCAGGAAGGAGGTGATGTGAGTGCGGATGATGAGCGGAAGGAGGTGATGTGAGTGCGGATGATGAGCGGGAAGGAGGTGATGTGAGTGCGGATGATGAGCAGGAAGGAGGTGATGGAGTGCGGATGATGAGCGGGAAGGAGGTGATGTGAGTGCGGATGATGAGCGGGAAGGAGGTGATGTGAGTGCGGATGATGAGCGGGAAGGAGGTGATGTGAGTGCGGATGATGAGCAGGAAGGAGGTGATGTGAGTGCGGATGATGAGCGGGAAGGAGGTGATGTGAGTGCGGATGATGAGCGGGAAGGAGGTGATGTGAGTGCGGATGATGAGCAGGAAGGAGGTGATGTGATTGTAGGATGATGAGCAGGAAGGAGGTGATGTGAGTGCGGATGATGAGCAGGAAGGAGGTGATGAGTGCGATGATGAGCAGGAAGGAGGTGATGTGAGTGCGGATGATGAGCAGGAAGGAGGTGATGTGAGTGCGGATGATGAGCGGGAAGGAGGTGATGGAGTGCGGATGATGAGCAGGAAGGAGGTGATGTGAGTGCGGATGATGAGCGGGAAGGAGGTGATGTGAGTGCGGATGATGAGCGGGAAGGAGGTGATGTGAGTGCGGATGATGAGCAGGAAGGAGGTGATGTGAGTGCGGATGATGAGCAGGAAGGAGGTGATGTGAGTGCGGATGATGAGCAGGAAGGAGGTGATGTGAGTGCAGATGATGAGCAGGAAGGAGGTGATGTGAGTGCGGATGATGAGAGGGAAGGAGGTGATGTGAGTGCGGATGATGAGAGGGAAGGAGGTGATGTGAGTGCGGATGATGAGCAGGAAGGAGGTGATGTGATTGCAGATGATGAGCGGGAAGGAGGTGATGTGAGTGCGGATGATGAGCGGGAAGGAGGTTATGTGATTCCAGATGATGAGCAGGAAGGAGGTGATGTGAGTGCAGATGATGAGCAGGAAGGAGGTGATGTGAGTGCAGATGATGAGCAGGAAGGAGGTGATGTGAGTGCGGATGATGAGCAGGAAGGAGGTGATGTAAGTGCGGATGATGAGCAGGAAGGAGGTGATGTGAGTGCGGATGATGAGCAGGAAGGAGGTGATGTGAGTGCGGATGATGAGCGGGAAGGAGGTGATGTGAGTGCGGATGATGAGCGGGAAGGAGGTGATGTGAGTGCGGATGATGAGCAGGAAGGAGGTGATGTGAGTGCGGATGATGAGCAGGAAGGAGGTGATGTGAGTGTGGATGATGAGCAGAAAGGAGGTGATGTGAGTGCGGATGATGAGAGGGAAGGAGGTGATGTGAGTGCGGATGATGAGCAGGAAGGAGGTGATGTGATTGCAGATGATGAGCAGGAATGAGGTGATGTGAGTGCAGATGATGAGCAGGAAGGAGGTGATGTGAGTGCAGATGATGAGCAGGAAGGAGGTGATGTGAGTGCGGATGATGAGCAGAAAGGAGGTGATGTGAGTGCGGATGATGAGCGGAAAGGAGGTGATGTGAGTGCGGATGATGAGAGGGAAGGAGGTGATGTGAGTGCGGATGATGAGAGGGAAGGAGGTGATGTGAGTGCGATGATGAGCGGGAAGGGGTGATGTGAGTGCGGATGATGAGCGGGAAGGAGGTGATGTGAGTGCGGATGATGAGCGGGAAGGAGGTGATGTGAGTGCGGATGATGAGCGGGAAGGAGGTGATGTGAGTGCGGATGATGAGCGGGAAGGAGGTGATGTGAGTGCGGATGATGAGCGGGAAGGAGGTGATGTGAGTGCGGATGATGAGCGGGAAGGAGGTGATGTGATTGAGGATGATGAGCGGGAAGGAGGTGATGTGAGTGCGGATGATGAGCGGAAGGAGGTGATGTGAGTGCGGATGATGAGCGGGAAGGAGGTGATGTGAGTGCGGATGATGAGCAGGAAGGAGGTGATGTGAGTGCGGATGATGAGCGGGAAGGAGGTGATGTGAGTGCGGATGATGAGCGGGAAGGAGGTGATGTGAGTGCGGATGATGAGCGGGAAGGAGGTGATGTGAGTGCGGATGATGAGCGGGAAGGAGGTGATGTGAGTGCGGATGATGAGCGGTGAAGGAGGTGATGTGAGTGCGGATGATGAGCAGGAAGGAGGTGATGTGAGTGAGGATGATGAGCGGGAAGGGCGTGATGTGAGTGCGGATGATGAGCGGGAAGGAGGTGATGTGAGTGCGGATGATGAGTGGGAAGGGGGTGATGTGAGTGCGGATGATGGTTCGGAAGGAGTGATTTGAGTGTGGATGATGAGCAGGAAGGAGGTGATGTGAGTGCGGATGATTAGCAGGAAGGAGGTGATGTGAGTGCGGATTATGAGCGGGAAGGAGGTGATGTGAGTGCGGATGATGAGCGGGAAGGAGTTGATGTGAGTGCGGATGATGAGCGGGAAGGAGGTGATGTGAGTGCGGATGATGAGCGGGAAGGAGTTGATGTGAGTGCGGATGATGAGCGGGAAGGAGGTGATGTGAGTGCGGATGATGAGCGGGAAGGGGGTGATGTGAGTGCGGATGATGAGCGGGAAGGAGGTGATGTGAGTGCGGATGATGAGGGTGAAGGAGGTGATGTGAGTGCGGATGATGAGCAGGAAGGAGGTGATGTGAGTGAGGATGATGAGCGGGAAGGGCGTGATGTGAGTGCGGATGATGAGCGGGAAGGAGGTGATGTGAGTGCGGATGATGAGTGGGAAGGGGGTGATGTGAGTGCGGATGATGGTTCGGAAGGAGTGATTTGAGTGTGGATGATGAGCAGGAAGGAGGTGATGTGAGTGCGGATGATTAGCAGGAAGGAGGTGATGTGAGTGCGGATTATGAGCGGGAAGGAGGTGATGTGAGTGCGGATGATGGTTCGGAAGGAGTGATTTGAGTGTGGATGATGAGCAGGAAGGAGGTGATGTGAGTGCGGATTATGAGCAGGAAGGAGGTGATGTGAGTGCGGATTATGAGCGGGAAGGAGGTGATGTGAGTGCGGATGATGGTTCGGAAGGAGTGATTTGAGTGTGGATGATGAGCAGGAAGGAGGTGATGTGAGTGCGGATGATTAGCAGGAAGGAGGTGATGTAAGACACATCTGTAGAATCAGATACACACACATATATATATATATTTTTTAACAAAACTTACATTTTTCCCAGTTGTGGACAGCCCTGTGTATTTTAAAGTTGTCTGTGCCAGGTATGGAACCCACTACCTGCATTTAAGGCAAAAGCATTAACCACTGAGCCGTAGAGTTCAATGCTAGCTAATGGAAGATTTTCTATGGCTGAAAACCTCAGTAATATTTTTCCTATGTATTATGCATTCAGATGTACAATGCACTGGAATCTACAGATATAACACGATATATGCTATAGGAAGTGAAACCTGCCAAAAATAAAATGATAATAAAAAACATAAAATTAAATTCAAATCCCGATTTGACATTTAATTTTCAACCATTTTTAAAATGCGTGCCAAAATTAAAAATGCAATTTCTCCATTTGAATTTTCATTTCCAACTCCTCCCATACAGTACAGTGTCCATCTGAATACACAATACATAGGAAAAATACTACTGAGGTTTTTACCCATAGAAAATCTTCCATTTTCTAGCACTGAGCTCTCTAACTCAACGGTTAAAGTCTTTGCCTTTAATGCAGAAGGATTGAGACACGGAAGACAATTTAAAAATAGAGACTCAATGAAAGTTAAATACACAGGGGTGTACCCGGCAATCTGACATGGGGGAATACCCGTCCCCCTTCCTTCATGATCATAGCACTGACTCCTAAGCCATATATGGAGTCAGAGCAGGGACTTGTAAGCCATATATGGAGTCAGAGCAGAGACTCCTAAGCCATATATGGAGTCAGAGCAGGGACTCCTAAGCCATATATGGAGTCAGAGCAGGGACTCCTAAGCCATATATGGAGTCAGAGCAGGGACTCCTAAGCCATATATGGAGTCAGAGCAGGGACTCCTAAGCCATATATGGAGTCAGAGCAGGGACTCCTAAGCCATATATGGAGTCAGAGCAGGGACTTGTAAACCATATATGGAGTCAGAGCAGGGACTCCTAAGCCATATATGGAGTCAGAGCAGGGACTCCTAAGCCATATATGGAGTCAGAGCAGGGACTCCTAAGCCATATATGGAGTCAGAGCAGGGACTCCTAAGCCATATATGGAGTCAGAGCAGGGACTCCTAAGCTACGTACAGAGTCAGAGCAGGGACTCCTAAGCCATATATGGAGTCAGAGCAGGGACTCCTAAGCCATATATGGAGTCAGAGCAGGGACTCCTAAGCCATATATGGAGTCAGAGCAAAAAAAGTCAGAGTTAAAAAAAATATATACTGGTACCAGCAGTCCGAGCAGAATACCAGCCAGATGGCAATCCTACTCATTTGTGATGATGTTATCGCTATCAGACTTACACCCTCGTTAGCAGCCCTGCAATATGGAGGGTCCACATTTTCATGTACTAGAGGGTCACATGCATTATTTATTATGTATCCCCCATCCTCAGGGAGGACACATGGAGAACAGCAAACTCATGGAATCCCATCCCCAGGAGGCAGTGACCCTTCAGATGCTAGTAATGGAAGCAGGTGAGTGTGGGGGGACTTACCACATACCCTCCGATATTACCACATATATGATGGGGCCCCCTCAGGTGTCCTTCTCTGTGCTTGTGTATAGGACCCTCACCATGGAGGATCTGTCTTCTCAAGACGTCCTGCCAGGAAATCTGGAGCTACCTGATGACTTCATGGCGGCTGTCTACCTGAGGATAGACTCCCTGCAGCCCGGCCACTACTTTGTGAGATGATACAATAATACGGTTTATTATGGGTGACATGTATAATAATCAGGGGAGGCTACACCAGGTGCGGTCAGTCCCATCTATATCCAAGGACTATCAGTCCCAGTTTTCTTGATTGTCATCATTCGGCACTGGACATAAGAGAAGTATGAAGTAATTGGCCATTTCTGGTTAGGAATACCCTCCCTGGATGACCAGTGGACCATATGCAGCTGGTTCCTGGCGGGCATTGGGCCAAGATGGAGATATCCAGAACCCGCCCAGTATACAAGAGGGCCCAGTCCTTATTGTCCAGTCTGCTAACATAGACCAGGTCATGGCAGCCATTGTACCAGATGGACGTCTTATGTGGACAGTATATCTGTACAGTTCAGCAGGCCTTTATACGATAAATCACACGATCCCAGTGTGGCCCCAGCCCCAGGGGCCATTAGTGGTCCTTATATCTGCTTCAGTTGAATTTTCAGGATGAGTCTAAACTAAACCATGAGGTTTTTATGTTACAGAGAGGCGTGGATGTGGATTTCATCGAGAGCTGCTTCGAGAAGGAGGGACGACTGCCGCATGATCAGGTACACGGACCACATATTCCCAGACCAGGCAATTACTGATATCACAGGCCCACAAAGAAAAACGTAAATGCATGACATATAATATACGGTATATGAAAGCACAGGAGTGTGGGCCCCTCCTGGTGCAGGTTTAGACAACCAAAACACAGCCACACCTAAGACATCCCTTGCAGAAAAAATGGGCTGTATAAGTGGGTCTCCACCCTGCCCTTGAGACCATCCTGAGCTGGAGCCCCTATGTACAAGGGCCACACAGCAACTACAAGGGCTGTCTGGTGCAGTGTCCCAGGCGAGAAGCACCAGCATTTCCTCTGTGGATCTAGAGAAGATACCGGATCCGTTATCTAATGGTCAGCTCTCCCCCACCAGAGTCTCCGCTTCATGTTGCCATCGGCCCCGAGAGACCCCCGCTCGATGGTCATCATCAGTCAGGGAGCAGAGGTCATCCGTATAAAACTGGACAAGTTCTCAGAGCTGGCGGATCTCACCAGCTTACATAAGCTGAAGGAGAAGATGGTGGAGTACCCCAGGTGAGTGGAAGATTACTCCGCCAGATGTGGAGTGGTCAGAAATGTTGGGTGTAACCTTCAGATTTTGGGTAATTTTCCTTTCGCCTGTCGGTTCCTATAAGTGAACGTTTTCTCTCTCCGTGCCTGCGGAGCTTGGTGTCAGAGCTTTGCTGCATTCTCTGACCAATCAGACGACAACTGCAGCTCCTTCTCCCCTCTCACAGCATGTGCCTCACAGAGACAGAAGCTGCAGCTGCACCCCTCCCTCCTCCTTACTGTATTGTCAAACTGCATTGTCTATTGGGCTACATTCACACTCAGTTTTTCATTGCCATTTTGGAACCGTTTTCTGGCCGTCTATTTTTAGCGGCCGTGATAAAACAGCAATTAAAAACTGATGATTTTCATTGAGTTTTTAAGTAAAACCCCAACTCCTGCAGTGCCCTCAGTATATATATATATATATATATATATATATAATGCCCCCCATAGTGCCACCAGTATGGATATTGCACCCCTTTTAGTTATAATGGCCCCCTGAGCGCCTCCCAGTAGTGATAATAGCCCCCAGGTTGTGGCCCAGTATAGATATTAGCCCGCAGAGGCGCGATATCATGTGACAGGGTGCACTCCTGCCTATACGACCAATAAAACAGGCCCAAAGATTCAATTGGGGACGTTGGATCTATGAAAACAGGACGTCCTATGTTTTGACGGCCGCTGTTCCGTGTAAAAAGCCCCATAGGCTTTAACTGGCTCTGAAAACAGTTGTCACGCATCGTTTTTCACTGTTGTGTGAATCTAGCCTTGGAGTCTAACGTAATCCGAAATCCAAGTCGTGTCTCGTCAGTCTTAGGCTGCTGCACTGTTCCTCCGCCATACTTTATACTGCAGCTGTTGTAGAAATTTGTTGCTGTGTAGAAAAGCAAACAAAATACAGTCTACTGAGCAAACAAACAGGACGCCTAGAGCTGTATATTATATACTTCATGAATAAGGAGTCATCCAGATCTTGTATCTCTCCTTCCAGTGACGACGACTTGTGCAGAGTTTTCTTGGATCAGAATCGATGGAAAATCTTCAAGTCGGACTTGGTCAGTCATCTTGGCTCCGCCCCCAAGACCCATCAGAGACCGGACCCCCATCCAGAAAAACTCAGAGCCAAGCGAATGGTCCAGAGTGTGGACAAGAGGGGGGTCCTGCAGCTGGGGAACCACAAGACAAAGCCTGAGAAGGTCTGTATAGCACAGCAGCACCCTGCAGGCGCAGGCGCTATATACTGGGACAGTCACTGCGCTAAGAAATGTCAGGCTCTGACTGCACATCTTATGCATCCTTTCCTGCTGCACCTGTCCGGAGGGCGGCCCCTAATGTTCCCTCCCTGGCCTGATGCAGTGTTCCCTACAGGGTTCCCGAAGCGGGGGAGCAGGGTAATCTGGGATTCGGGTGCTGTACCCTGCAAGCTGGGAAATCTGAAAACTAATGCAGATCAAAGCCCTAATTAACCCTACAGCATCCAAACACAAAGGGACGGAAATTTTCTTGAGTCTCTATTCAAATTTTCCAAATGTCAGGTTTCCTGATAAATTTGGCACATCCTTAAACATAGCACTTTTGTCTAGACCACTTCCCTACTGGCGTAAGATTGGACCTTTATTCAGACAGCGAGTTCCGTGAAACCTGCTCCGTGTCGAAGCTCGATTTCCAGTCCTGATCTCTGCTTTATGGCATTATAATGATTTATAATGCTGTGTGTTCCTGCCCTGCCTCCACTGTACAGACTGCATTATGTCAATTCTTTACAGCTGATGTCGGGCAGGGACACACTGCATTATAAATCGGACCCCGATCATCAATAGTAAACAGCGGACAACCCCTTTAACGTAACTCAGTTTTGGTGTGAGATTTTATTTCCTCTTAGCTGGATTTATGCCGCGCTTATTTCCAGCTATGTGGTTGACAGTTTCTGGGGTCTCGTTATCTCCAGGTCTGGACAACCACAGTAAAACAGAAGACTCCCGAGTGCAGCAAAGACAACAACGTCTCAGCTTGTGGACAAGCACCGATCCGCCTCATTCATGGGATCGATATCCCCAAGCTGTGCGGCAAGAGAATCATGTGGTGATGGGGGTTGTGCTCCAGGCAGTAGTACTGCACAGACTCTGGACATACAGTACGAAGACCCGACCATCCCCATTGTGTAGAGCAATGACGTTTACAGGGCAGAACCCGTAATTCTACAACTGGCCACAAGGTGGCAGAAACACACAGCGCAACATCGATTCAGATCCAGTCAGCGAATCCACAATCCTGGAAAAATAAAATCTAGAAGTTTCTCGTTATATTTTGCACGGTTTTATATTATTTGACATTTTCCCCATCATTATAGTTGCAGCAAAAGACGCTACTGAGGGTAAAGCACGGCCAAGGGGCAGGCACATAAGGGACATCTTATGTTAGGCATCTAGGACGCAATCAGAATGCTGCCCCACATGAGCACGTCTCTCTCTCCTGTAATACTCTGTGCTGCTGGGGTCCCTGTTCAGTATATGACCTCCCTCGTGTGTCCATTCTCCTCACATGCCACCACTTCCCGGGTTTGAGCATACAGTGCACAGGATTCTGTATATCATATGGGGGGGGGGGGGGATGATGCCGAGGGTCTCACTGATGAAGATTTCAGCGCCGTTATGTAAAATAAAGAACTATTTACATTTTACTTAATATTTATTGCATAAAAAAACAAAAACAAAAATCTACAAATATAAAAATCTCAGCCGCCTTCACCTTGTGCTAAAATACACCAGTCCCGGCAGCTGGAGGTAGAGCCGGAGAATATACTCGGCAGAGAGGCTGACGATCCGCAGTCCTGTCCCCTGGGGCGTCAGTAGGACCAATGTGCCCTCCTCGTCATGTCCTGATCCAGACCCGACCTCCATAACAGAAGAAACGGCAGAATCGTCATCATCTTCTCTTCGATGTCGACGATCAGTCAGAATCCTCATTCTCCTGTTTAGCAGCCTGCACCGCGTCCGCAAGATTCTCCTCCTGACCCTTCAACCGCTCTCCTGCCACAAACACCAGGAGAATACCAGAATCATAGGAGGGCCGGTAACCGTACATGTGATGTCTCCGGAGGTTATATCAGCGCTGGAGAGTTATAGGAGGAGCGGCTGATATCAGTCACATGTGATGTAATGTCTCCGGAGGTTATATCAGTGCTGGAGCGTTATAGGAGGAGCGGCTGATATCAGTCACATATGATGTAATGTCTCCGGAGGTTATATCAGCGCTGGAGCGTTATAAGAGGAGCGGCTGATATCAGTCACATGTGATGTAATGTCTCTGGAGGTTATATCAGCGCTGGAGCGTTATAGGAGGAGCGGCTGATATCAGTCACATGTGATGTAATGTCTCCGGAGGTTATATCAGCGCTGGAGCGTTATAAGAGGAGCGGCTGATATCAGTCACATGTGATGTAATGTCTCTGGAGGTTATATCAGCGCTGGAGCGTTATAAGAGGAGCGGCTGATATCAGTCACATATTATGTAATGTCTCTGGAGGTTATAACAGTACTGGAGAGTTATAAGAGGAGCGGCTGATATCAGTCACATATGATGTAATTTCTCTGGAGGTTATATCAGCGCTGGAGCGTTATAAGAGGAGCGGCTGATATCAGTCACATGTGATGTAATGTCTCCGGAGGTTATATCAGCGCTGGAGCGTTATAAGAGGAGCGGCTGATATCAGTCACATGTGATGTAATGTCTCCGGAGGTTATATCAGCGCTGGAGAATTATAAGAGGAGCGGCTGATATCAGTCACATGTGATCTAATGTCTCTGGAGGTTATATCAGTGCTGGAGCGTTATAGGAGGAGCGGCTGATATCAGTCACATATGATGTAATGTCTCTGGAGGTTATATCAGTGCTGGAGCGTTATAAGAGGAGCGGCTGATATCAGTCACATGTGATGTAATGTCTCTGGAGGTTATATCAGCGCTGGAGCGTTATAGGAGGAGCAGCTGATATCAGTCACATGTGATGTAATGTCTCTAGAGGTTATATCAGTGCTGGAGCGTTATAAGAGGAGCGGCTGATATCAGTCACATATGATGTAATGTCTGGAGATTATATCAGTGCTGGAGCGTTATAAGAGGAGCGGCTGATATCAGTCACATGTGATGTAATGTCTCCGGAGGTTATATCAGCGCTGGAGCGTTATAAGAGGAGCGGCTGATATCAGTCACATATTATGTAATGTCTCTGGAGGTTATATCAGTGCTGGAGCGTTATAAGAGGAGCGGCTGATATCAGTCACATGTGATGTAATGTCTCTGGAGGTTATAACAGTACTGGAGAGTTATAAGAGGAGCGGCTGATATCAGTCACATATGATGTAATTTCTCTGGAGGTTATATCAGCGCTGGAGCGTTATAAGAGGAGCGGCTGATATCAGTCACATGTGATGTAATGTCTCCGGAGGTTATATCAGCGCTGGAGCGTTATAAGAGGAGCGGCTGATATCAGTCACATGTGATGTAATGTCTCCGGAGGTTATATCAGCGCTGGAGAATTATAAGAGGAGCGGCTGATATCAGTCACATGTGATCTAATGTCTCTGGAGGTTATATCAGTGCTGGAGCGTTATAGGAGGAGCGGCTGATATCAGTCACATATGATGTAATGTCTCTGGAGGTTATATCAGTGCTGGAGCGTTATAAGAGGAGCGGCTGATATCAGTCACATGTGATGTAATGTCTCTGGAGGTTATATCAGCGCTGGAGCGTTATAGGAGGAGCGGCTGATATCAGTCACATGTGATGTAATGTCTCTAGAGGTTATATCAGTGCTGGAGCGTTATAAGAGGAGCGGCTGATATCAGTCACATATGATGTAATGTCTGGAGATTATATCAGTGCTGGAGCGTTATAAGAGGAGCAGCTGATATCAGTCACATGTGATGTAATGTCTCTGGAGGTTATATCAGCGCTGAAGCGATATAAGAGGAGCGGCTGATATCAGTCACATTATGTAATGTCTCTGGAGGTTATATCAGCGCTGGAGCATTATAAGAGGAGCGGCTGATATCAGTCACAAATGATGCAATGTCTCTGGAGGTTATATCAGTGCTGGAGCGTTATAAGAGGAGCGGCTGATATCAGTCACATATGATGTAATGTCTCTGGAGGTTATAATAGTACTGGAGCGTTATAAGAGGAGCGGCTGATATCAGTTACATGTGATGTAATGTCTCTGGAGGTTATATCAGCGCTGGAGCGTTATAAGAGGAGCGGCTGATATCAGTCACATAGGATGTAATGTCTCTGGAGGTTATATCAGTGCTGGAGCATTATAAGAGGAGCGGCTGATATCAGTCACATATGATGTAATGTCTCCGGAGGTTATATCAGCGCTGGAGCGTTATAAGAGGAGCAGCTGATATCAGTCACATGTGATGTAATGTCTCTGGTGGTTATATCAGTGCTGGAGTGTTATAAGAAGAGTGGCTGATATCAGTCACATACGATGTAATGTCTCTGGAGGTTATATCAGCGCTGGAGCGTTATAAGAGGAGCGGCTGATATCAGTCACATATGATGTAATGTCTCTGGAGGTTATATCAGTACTGGAGCGATATAAGAGGAGCGGCTGATATCAGTCACATATGATGTAATGTCTCCGGAGGTTATATCAGCGCTGGAGCGTTATAAGAGGAGCGGCTGATATCAGTCACATAGGATGTAATGTCTCTGGAGGTTATAACAGTACTGGAGCGATATAAGAGGAGCGGCTGATATCAGTCACATGTGATGTAATGTCTCCGGAGGTTATATCAGCGCTGGAGCGTTATAAGAGGAGCGGCTGATATCAGTCACATAGGATGTAATGTCTCTGGAGGTTATATCAGTGCTGGAGCATTATAGGAGGAGCGGCTGATATCAGTCACATATGATGTAATGTCTCCGGAGGTTATATCAGCGCTGGAGCGTTATAAGAGGAGCAGCTGATATCAGTCACATGTGATGTAATGTCTCTGGTGGTTATATCAGTGCTGGAGTGTTATAAGAAGAGTGGCTGATATCAGTCACATACGATGTAATGTCTCTGGAGGTTATATCAGCGCTGGAGCGTTATAAGAGGAGCGGCTGATATCAGTCACATATGATGTAATGTCTCTGGAGGTTATATCAGTACTGGAGCGATATAAGAGGAGCGGCTGATATCAGTCACATATGATGTAATGTCTCCGGAGGTTATATCAGCGCTGGAGCGTTATAAGAGGAGCAGCTGATATCAGTCACATGTGATGTAATGTCTCTGGACGTTATATCAGCGCTGGAGCATTATAAGAGGAGCGGCTGATATCAGTCACATGTGATGTAATGTCTCTGGAGGTTATAATAGTACTGGAGCGTTATAGGAGGAGCGGCTGATATCAGTCACATATGATGTAATGTCTCTGGAGGTTATAATAGTACTGGAGAGTTATAGGAGGAGCGGCTGATATCAGTCACATATGATGTAATGTCTCTGGTGGTTATATCAGTGCTGGAGCGTTATAGGAGGAGCGGCTGATATCAGTCACATATGATGTAATGTCTCCGGAGGTTATATCAGCGCTGGAGCGATATAGGAGGAGCGGCTGATATCAGTCACATATGATGTAATGTCTCCGGAGGTTATATCAGTGCTGGAGAGTTATAAAAGGAGCGGCTGATATCAGTCACATGTGATGTAATGTCTCTGGAGGTTATATCAGTACTGGAGCGTTATAGGAGGAGCAGCTGATATCAGTCACATGTGATGTAATGTCTCTGGTGGTTATATCAGTGCTGGAGCGTTATAGGAGGAGCGGCTGATATCAGTCACATATGATGTAATTTCCATGGAGGTTATATCAGCACTGGAGCGTTATAGGAGGAGCGGCTGATATCAGTCACATATGATGTAATGTCTCTGGAGGTTATATCAGCGCTGGAGCGTTATAAGAGGAGCGGCTGATATCAGTCACATGTGATGTAATGTCTGTGGAGGTTATATCAGTGCTGGAGCGTTATAAGAGGAGCGGCTGATATCAGTCACATATGATGTAATGTCCATGGAGGTTATATCAGCGCTGGAGCGTTATAAGAGGAGCAGCTGATATCAGTCACATGTGATATAATGTCTCTGGAGGTTATATCAGTGCTAGAGCATTATAAGAGGAGCGGCTGATATCAGTCACATGTGATGTAATGTCTCTGGAGGTTATATCAGGGCTGGAGCGTTATAGGAGGAGCGGCTGATATCAGTCACATATGATGTAATGTCTCTGGAGGTTATATCAGTGCTGGAGCGTTATAGGAGGAGCGGCTGATATCAGTCACATATGATGTAATGTCTCTGTAGGTTATATCAGTGCTGGAGCGTTATAGGAGGAGCGGCTGATATCAGTCACATATGATGTAATGTCTCTGGTGGTTATATCAGGGCTGGAGCGTTATAAGAGGAGCGGCTGATATCAGTCACATATGATGTAATGTCCCTGGAGGTTATATCAGCGCTGGAGCGTTATAAGAGGAGCGGCTGATATCAGTCACATGTGATGTAATGTCCATGGAGGTTATATCAGCGCTGGAGCGTTATAAGAGGAGCGGCTGATATCAGTCACATGTGATGTAATGTCTGTGGAGGTTATATCAGTGCTGGAGCGTTATAAGAGGAGCAGCTGATATCAGTCACATATGATGTAATGTCTCTGGAGGTTATATCAGTACTGGAGCGTTCTAAGAGGAGCGGCTGATATCATTTACGAATAGATTTTAAGCCGGGGGATATGCGCTATTAAAGAGGGACTGTCCTCTCCTGATCTGTCAGTTTTAGTAACTACTTGCAGCCCCCGTGTAATAACAATTCTGGAGCATCTATTCTTATGATTCTATGATGTTGCATTCCTCTATTATTCCTCCTAGAAGTTTTGAATTAATGTCAGTTTGCAATGAAGGTCCAGCTGGGTGTTACCCTGCAAAGTTTGCCACTATGCAATTAGTCCTACCAGTGTCAGACCTTCACTGCAAACTGCTAGCAATTCATTCAAAAACTTCTAGAAGGAATAACAGAGGAATGAAAAAATAGATTCAGGCCTAGTTCACACTTCAGTAATTGTGAGCTAAAACCAGGCGGGGGTTAAACACACAGAACATGAGCAAACCTTAGGACCCACTTCTGGTTAGGGCTCACAATCACGTATTGAAATCATGGAAGTGTGAACTAGGCCTGAATGCTGAACATTTATTGTAAATGGCTAGAAATTCATTTATAACATCGAGCAGGAACAGAGGAATGGTACATAACAGTCATAAGAATATATGTCCCCGAATTATTACATGGGGAATGCAAGTAGTTACTAAAACATAACATATCAGGAGAGGGAGGAGGTCCTCTAAGTAGTCATCATGTGGGACAGGAAGGATTATGTACCACCTACTACTCGTTATATTGTACATGACTACAGTCATCCTCTCCCCTGAAATGGCTGATAACAGGGGGCAATAGACTGTATTCTCCTGTCCTACAGTCATCCTCTCCCCTGAAATGGCTGATAACAGGGAGCAATAGATTGTATTCTCCTGTCCTACAGTCATCCTCTCCTCTGAAATGGCTGATAACAGGGACAATAGACTGTATTCTCCTGTCCTACAGTCATCCTCTCCCCTGAAATGGCTGATAACAGGAGGCAATAGACTGTATTCTCCTGTCCTACAGTCATCCTCTCCTCTGAAATGGCTGATAACAGGGGGCAATAGACTGTATTCTCCTGTCCTACAGTCATCCTCTCCCCTGAAATGGCTGATAACAGGGGGCAATAGACTGTATTCTCCTGTCCTACAGTCATCCTCTCCCCTGAAATGGCTGATAACAGGGGGCAATAGATTGTATTCTCCTGTCCTACAGTCATCCTCTCCCCTGAAATGGCTGATAACAGGGGGCAATAGACTGTATTCTCCTGTCCTACAGTCATCCTCTCCCCTGAAATGGCTGATAACAGGGGACAATAGACTGTATTCTCCTGTCCTACAGTCATCCTCTCCCCTGAAATGGCTGATAACAGGGGCAATAGACTGTATTCTCCTGTCCTACAGTCATCCTCTCCCCTGAAATGGCTGATAACAGGTGGCAATAGACTGTATTCTCCTGTCCTACAGTCATCCTCTCCCCTGAAATGGCTGATAACAGGGGGCAATAGACTGTATTCTCCTGTCCTACAGTCATCCTCTCCCCTGAAATGGCTGATAACAGGGGCAATAGACTGTATTCTCCTGTCCTACAGTCATCCTCTCCCCTGAAATGGCTGATAACAGGGGCAATAGATTGTATTCTCCTGTCCTACAGTCATCCTCTCCCCTGAAATGGCTGATAACAGGGGCAATAGACTGTATTCTCCTGTCCTACAGTCATCCTCTCCCCTGAAATGGCTGATAACAGGGGGCAATAGACTGTATTCTCCTGTCCTACAGTCATCCTCTCCCCTGAAATGGCTGATAACAGGGGCAATAGACTGTATTCTCCTGTCCTACAGTCATCCTCTCCCCTGAAATGGCTGATAACAGGGAGCAATAGACTGTATTCTCCTGTCCTACAGTCATCCTCTCCCCTGAAATGGCTGATAACAGGGGCAATAGACTGTATTCTCCTGTCCTACAGTCATCCTCTCCCTGAAATGGCTGATAACAGGGGCAATAGACTGTATTCTCCTGTCCTACAGTCATCCTCTCCCCTGAAATGGCTGATAACAGAGA
>JAKVIS010002873.1:0-20076 GCA_033119425.1 Bufotes viridis | reverse complement strand
CCCCATTTTGGAAAGAAGACACCCCAAGATATTCAGTGAGGGGCATGGTGAGTCCACAGAATT
Organism: Bufotes viridis; assembly: GCA_033119425.1. Lineage (NCBI taxonomy): Eukaryota > Metazoa > Chordata > Amphibia > Anura > Bufonidae > Bufotes > Bufotes viridis. Next base: position 20,013 of record JAKVIS010002873.1, on the reverse strand, counting down.
TTTATTTTTTGGCACAAGTCAACGGAAATTGTTTTTTTTTTATTTTTTTACAAAGTCTCATATTCCACTAACTTGTGACAAAAATAAAATTTTACATGAACTCACCATACCCCTCACAGAATACCTTGTGGTGTCTTCTTTCCAAAATGGGGTCACATGTGGGGTATTTATACTGTCCTGGCATTTTAGGGGCCCCTAAAGCGTGAGAAGAAGTCTGGAATCCAAATGCGCAAAAATGCCTTAGAAATTTCAAAGGTACTCATTGTTTTAGGGCTCCTTTACCCAGGCTGCAAAGTGGCACATATGTTGGTCGAGAGAAGTAAGGTCAAGTTTTGGGGTGTATTTATATATACCCATTACTTTGTGTGAAAATATCTCTGTAAACGACAACTTTTAAAAATTTTTATACAAAGTTGACAATTTACAGAGATATTTCTCTCACTCCAACATGGGTATATGTAAAAATACACCCTAAAACACATTGCCCTACTTCTCCTGAGTACGGCGATACCACATGAGTGACACTTTTTGCAGCCTGGGTGCACAAAGGGCCCAAATTCCAACGAGTACCTTTAGGTTTTACATGGCGGCTCACAATTTAGCCCCGCCCAAAATGCCAGAACAGTAAACACACCTCACAAATGACCCTATTTCGGAAAGTAGACACCCCAAGGTATTCACTGAGGGGCATAGTGAGTCCGTCTGAGATTTTTTTTTTTTTGCCAGAAGTTATCAGAAATTGAAACTTTTTTTTTTTTCTCAGAAAGTGTCATTTTCCGCTAACTTGTGAAAAAAATGAAATGATACATGAACTCACCATGCCCCTCCGCGAATACTTTGGGGTGTCTTCTCTAAAATGGTGTGATTTGGGGGTATTTATACTATCCTGACATTCTAGCACCTGAAGAAACATGACAGGCGCTCAGAAAGTCAGAGCTGCTTCAAAATGCCGAAATTCACTTTTTGCACCATAGTTTGTAAACGCTATAACTTTTTACCCAAACCAATAAATATACACTTATTGGACTTTTTTTTATCAAAGACATGTAGAACAATAAATTTAGAGAAAATTTATATAGAAATGTAGTTTTTTTGAAAAATTTTACAACAGAAAGTGAAAATGTCATTTTTTTGCAAAATTTCGGTCATTTTTGATTAATAGCAAAAAGTAAAAATGTCAGCAGTACGAAATACCACCAAATGAAAGCTCTATTAGTGAGAAGAAAAGGAGGTAAAATTCATTTGGGTGGTAAGTTGCATGACGGAGCAATAAACGGTGAAAGTAGTGTAGTGCGGAATTGTAAAAAGTGGCCTGGTCATTAAGGGTGTTTAAGCTAGGGGCTGGAAGTGGTTAACTACTGGAACACATGAGGAGACATCGGGACTGCTAGTGCCCACACACCATGCTACTGATAAAGCAATAAAGTCCCTAATCAACCAATTTTCAAGTATCTTAGGGTACTTTCACATATGTAAGGAGGCGGATCCGTCTGTTTATTTGCACAGACGGATCCGCACTCTAATGCAAACGCTTGTATCCGCTCAGAACGGATCCGCTTGCATTAGCTTTAAAGAAAAATGACAAAGTCCAAAACGGATCCGCTTTTGACTTACATTGAAAGTCAATGGGGAACGGATCCGCTTTCAAATGCACCATATTGTGTCACTGACAACGGATCCGCCCCCATTGACTTACATTGTATAAAACGGATCCGTTAGGCTCGCCTTCTTCAGACGGACACCAAAATGCTGCATGCTGCGCTTTGGGTGTCCGCCTCCAAAACGGAATAGAGGCGGAACGGAGTTTGACTGATGCATTCTGAATGGATCTCTTATCCATTCAGAATGCATTGGGCTTACCTGATCCAGTGGGACCGCTTGTGAGAGCCCTGAAACGGATCTCACAAACGGAATCCAAAACGCTAGTGTGAAAGTACCCTTACATTCCCTCCTTGCCACGAGACCAGTTATCTATCCAGATAAATACTAGTAGATGATTATAATATGATGCTCTAGGTTGTGGTTTCTGTCATTTTGATAGCAAGAATAATACTGCATGCTGTAAAGTTCTCAATAGTGTCATCAGAGTGCCCTTAATAAACCATGCCAACACTGTTTTGTTCGCACCACAGAATGAAGGGATTGCCCCATAAGGTCTCATCATGTCTCATGATGCTTTATTAAGGCATATGGACATCATAGGGAGGGCTCCCTGCACATGAACCCCTCTGTGAATCTGTAAAGAAAGATTTTCTGTAGGAGCTGTTTCAATTCTGCTAGAATCAAGCCATCCATAAGACATTACTGATAAAATTATGAAACATTTGTTGCCTCAAGGTGGGGATCGTTCCACACTTATTTATGCTGTTGTATAATCTTTTGCATACCTTGATGTAACTATCAGAAGAAAGAAAAATCCAGCTCAGCTCGGGTGACTCGTATTCATAGACTTTATTCCAGCGGTAAAAACTTCATACAAAATGCGAAAAACTGTTACGCGTTTCAGACCTCCATAATATCTGGGTCCTTCTTCATGACAAACACACAAAGTATGATGGAAGCTGCCCTGATATACACCCTCCAGAATCAGGCAGACAAGCAACACCTGAATAGAGGAGGTGTCAGAGGGAGGTTCCACACAAACCTCACAAAACACTACATAAACAAGCAAAATAGAATAAAAAGATCCTAATATAAAAAGATAAATAATATGCTGATGTATTGAAAACAGACATAGTACAATCAGTACTGTAAAATCAGATCATGACGCTTGTTGAGACCCTCTGGTTGCCGGGATCCCAATTGAAAGATCCAAAAGGCCTCTCTGTTAAGAAGTTTTCTCTATGGTCTCCACCTCTATCTGATGATACTGGTGCACTGCTCCACGAAGGCCATACACTTTCTATGACCTTTGTGGATATGGTCCATTCCAGCATTCTCCAGACTACTGCAGGCATTACCCCTGGTCACATCAATTCCTCTAAATATTTCAGAACGTCCAATAGGGATTTTTATCCTATTCAGTCTCGTTCTGTGGCATTAGACAAGTATCAGGAATTGGTGGAAAGGGATCTCTGCTTTTTATATGATGCAACCAAATCTGGAACTCATTCTAATTTAACGGCAGTTGAAAACGGGCTCTTCAAGAATTAGGGATAGGAAGGACATCATAATTAAGGAGGCTGATAAAGGCGGGGCAGTGGTTATAATGGATACGGGATTGTATAAACATTTAATCATGAATATGTTACAAGACACTAAAGTCTACACTCGCTTATCCAGTGACCCCCTACGAGTTTTTCAAACAAAAATGGATAGTATCCTTGATCTGGGAGTATCCACTGGCTGTCTCAGCATTAAAGAGAGGGATTATATCTTTGTGGAACATCCGGTATCCCCCATATTCCATGCACTTCCGAAGGTCCACAAAGATACATTCCTCCCCCACTCAGAACTATTGTGGCTGGAATTGGCTCCTATTGTGAGCGTTTCTGTGAGTGGGTGGATTCCCTCCTCCAGCCTCTAATACCCCTCATTCCGGGTTTTATCAAAGACTCTCGGTCTGTGTTACAAGTTTTCACAGATTTTGAATGGGATAAGAATTTGGTGTGGATTTCTGCAGATATTTCTTCTCTCTATACCAGCATCCCACACGAATTGGCCCTCGTATCTCTCAATTGGTTTTGAACCACTATAGTGATTATACTTTGGAACTTATAGAGTATATCACTCTGGTGGTGGACTTTCTCCTCAGACACAATTATTTTTGTTTGATGGTACTTTTTTTTTTCTGCAGGTATCTGGGGTGTCGATGGGGCTAAATTCTCCCCCTCCATTGCTAATATTTTCATGGCATGGTGGGAGGGTTGTTTTCTCCTCATCGACACCTCTCCTTTTTGGATCGTCTACTCTGGTATGGACGTTATATCGATGATACACTGATGGTGTGGTCTGGTGATATGGCGTCCATACCGGAGTTGATCACTTATTTCAATTCTTGTGTTTCTTCCATACAGTTTGTTTTTCAGTATGACTGTGCTGAGATTCATTTTTGGACCTGTGTCTGAGGGGAATGTCCACACTCGGAGGGTTATTACATCTACCTATCGCAAGGAATTGGCGGGGAATACTACTCTATTTGCCCGCTCATGTCATCCACCACACATTATCAGAAATATCCCTAAAGGTGAATTAATTCGTGCCCGTCACAACTGTTCTGATGATGACATCTATGAGAAAGAAGCATTTAATGTAAAAACAGACTTTTGCGTAGGGCGTATTCTCAACATGATATAGACCGGGCAAAGAGAGCAGTTTCTGACATAGATAGACATACTCTGGTTTTTCCTGATCTTCAGTGTAAATCAGATGTCTCTGTGTCTGAAAAAAAGTCTACTGAAAAAAAGTCCACATATTTTGTCACACAATATAGCAAGGAGTTCCCTGCGATTTGTAAAATAATAAAGAAATATTTTCACATTCTTAATATTGATGGACAATGGTCTGATATTGTCTCCAATGGTGTCAAATGTGTTGCCAAAAGAGCCCCCACCCTCAGCAATTTGGTTAGCCCCAGCTTTTTCTGTGAAAAAACACTACAATACCTACATGGCTACATTATAAAGGCAGCCATAGGTGTGGCCACAGAAAATGTATTTGTTGCAAACACATGGTTACAGATAAAATATTCAGATCGACTGCATATCGCAAACAATATGACATACGATCGTATATCAACTGCAACACTAAACACGTCGTATATCTTATTACTTGTGACGTATGTTCTTTGCAATATGTGGGTTGTACTACTAATCCCCTGAAAAACAGGATCCGCAAGCATATATCTGATATACCACACCATGAGAACCGCAATATTTCTGCTGCAAGTTTGCACTTTGCGGTTGTTCATGCGGGTGATATCTCTGGATTAAAGGTACAGGGTATTGAAAGGGTCTCTACCCCCTAGAGGTGGAGACCATAGAAGAAAACTTCTTAACAGAGAGGCCTTTTGGATCTTTCAATTGGGATCCCGGCAACCAGAGGGTCTCAACAAGCGACATGATCTGATCTTACAGTACTGATTGTACTATGTCTGTTTTTCAATACATCAGCATATTATTTATCTTTTTATATTAGGATCTTTTTATTCTATTTTGCTTGTTTATGTAGTGTTTTGTGAGGTTTGTGTGGAACCTCCCTCTGACACCTCCTCTATTCAGGTGTTGCTTGTCTGCCTGATTCTGGAGGGTGTATATCAGGGGCAGCTTCCATCATACTTTGTGTGTTTGTCATGAAGAAGGACCCAGATATTATGGAGGTCTGAAACGCGTAACAGTTTTTCGCATTTTGTATGAAGTTTTTACCGCTGGAATAAAGTCTATGAATACGAGTCACCCGAGCTGAGCTGGATTTTTCTTTCTTCTGATTGCATACTCCCGCATCCAGGTGCGGCATCCGTGCACAGAGGGTGTTCTACAGCTGGTGAGAGCTGCCTTGCTTCTTTCTTGATGTAACTATGTATGGAGCCGGCTAAGCAGCTGAGCCAGCTTCATTTGAGGGGGTGCTGGTAATCCACCCATTACCTTCCCTTAGGATGAAACCAGCCGAGGTTCCAGTCTGGGGCATTGTGAAGGCTCTCATGCCTTTCATTGTAAACTGTGGCTGAATAGGAGTCTGCAGAATCCTCATAGATTGCAATAGTGTACTAATAGTAAACCATTAGTAAAATATTGCAGTGGTTTAAGCAGTCAAATGATCTAGGGGAATAAAAATAAAAGAAATTGCTCTTAAAAATATCTATTTTTTTTAATAAAAATTCAAATCACCCCTTCCCGATTTTACATATTAAAATAAATGAACAATAAAAAACAATAAATATAATTGGTATTGCTGCATTTAAAAATGTCCGAAAAGTACTAAAAGTATTAGTTTAGATAAATTAATAAATAATTTAAGATTTTAGATAAAAGTATTTACCCTGCACGGTGAATAATGTAACAGAAAAAAGCAAAATAGCTGATTCCACATCACCCCTTAAAATTTTTTATAAAAAGTGATCATTAAGTCAAATGTTGTAACAGTGGCTGCTGTGCGCCGCTGTTCCCCTGCTTACCGCCGCGTTTCCGAGTGCCATGTTCAGCGGTGATCTGCGGCCAGTGCTTCCCATTCACCGCTGCAGTCCTTGGCTCTGTCTGTGTAGGTACTGTTGTTCAAGGATCCGCTCACAGTCTCCTCTCAGCCCTGGCCACAGTATGCTTGCTGCTTGTTTCCTGCAGCACTTCCTTAAGGGCTGGCGCGCTCACTTCCTGTGCTTTTATGTGACCTCGCTGACCAATCCTAGCCCTCCTGCACATATATAAGTGTCTCAGCCCCTTCCCAGATACCTCAGTGTCAAGGTCCTGGTGTCCTGCTAAGGTTCCTGATTTCCGCTGTGTTCCTGACTCGCACCTGTATTCCTGTGACCTGTTAGATCACAACCTGCTTGCCTTGACTCTCCTGTTGCCAACCTGGATTGCCTGACCTGTAATTGTGCCGCCTGCCCTGACCTTTGCCTGTCTGACTACGCCTCCGCCTCATCCTTCAGTCCTGCTCCTCTGGTACCTTTCTCAGGTACCTCCTGGTCCGCCTGGACCAGCTGCCTTGTGTGCCTATCCTCCTCAAGAGGTAGCGACCTGGTGTTCTCCTCGGGAAAGTCTATCCCCACCATCAGGGGTACTGTGAAGATCGAGGGGTTCCCTTAGACAACGCCCTTAGAGGAGGTAGGACACGTGGCACAGTGGGTTCACACCTGCTGGTTCGTGACAAATGTAACCCAAAATAATACCAAAACCACAGCGTTTCCTGCAAAAACAAACCATCACACAGCTCTGTAGATGGCAATATAATAAAAGTAGACTTCCCTTAAAGGGGCTTCTGGCACTGCCGGCACCCAATTAGACACACCGCTTAAAGGGTTTTCCAGAAGTGCAAAACTGATGACCTATTGTGGGATAGGTCATCAATACCAGATAGGTGGAGGGGGCGATTCCTGGCACCCCCACAATTAGATGTTTTAAGAGGTTGCGGCGCTTCAATGAGCAATATGGCTCCTTCCTAGGCCAGTGACATTCATCGGTCACATGAACTATGTGCAGCTCATTTTTACTCAAGTAAATGTACCTGGGCTTCAATACCAAGCACAGCCAGACAAATACCCCATAATAATGCACCAGTCACAGGTCTCTTCATAACAATGTACCACTATCAGTATCCCTTGTGACAGAGCGGCAAATAACTACATAAGTGGTACAGCTACTGTAGCAACCCAGGAGGAGTGTGTAGAGGAGGATAGGAATGGTAGTGGTTGCCATTTTACTCACAGTGGTAGTATCACATACTCAGCTGTCCACGCTCAGTCCTTCTCGCAGCAGGGCCGGGCTGCAGACAGACTTGGCCGATTGACTGGCACGAGCCACTCAGCTTTGATGTTGGCACTCCATGCGTACTGTGATCACTTTCAGACATGTGACACAACCGACCAATCCATCTCTGTGCCAGCATCTTAATCATATGCAGAGGTGTATTTAAACTGGTAAGAACCGCTGTTTGTTGTCTGTGATTTGGTCTTCTGTGCCGCACTCACCTCTATTGTTGTTCTGGTGTTATTGTTCTGTTCTGTGCACTTAGTTCGAAAGGGACCACCATCCAGTTGGGGGCCACCATTTAAGTAGGCAGGGACAGTAGTATGACATTAGTTTATGGTTTCGCTTCCCTTTGGATGTGACAGATAGGGTCCTTCTCCCTTACTCCCAGTGCTGGCACAGTGAAGAGGGGGACGCACAATTGAAGTAGTAGTTTAGGACTGGCAACAAAGAAGTTACTCCAGATCCAACTACTACAAGGCACAAACAAAGGAAGGCCCAACCCAGCTTTGCTCCACCCTTCGACTAGAAACACATTTTAGAGGATCCTGGTTAAAGGCACATGCCTCAGCCAACAATATACATTCAAATTTACAGTACAGTATTTCTCTGCAAACAATGGTAAAACCGTGCAAAATATTATATATAGCATTAGAAATATGTCAAGACGCATCGAAGCATCCCTTCAGTTATTACTAGTAGTGTCCTAGTGGGACACTACACTATATGATCAAATGCATCTCAGATTACTGTTGCAGACAATTCTGTCTTTACTGTTAGTTCCTTTTAGTGAGGACACAGTACAGGAAACATAAATAAATGTATATTCTGGCAAACCCTGCCCCATGGCAAGCTGTGATCAACATATGCCGTCCATAACAAGCCACACCCTGTTGAAGCTTAAATTACCCTAGCAGGTTCAAGTACTGGCAACTATATGCAGTGTAGGGTTCCTAAACTAAACAACCCATTTAAATCTGCTAAGATACAGAACATACAACACGAAACATACAGCAGAACCAGAACATGGTTCAGACAACAAATGGTAAACAGACTAATCAGTGCACCCATTGTAAAAGTATAGATTGGTCCTTCCAGCAATGTTACAAAAACTGCAACATGTGAGGCACGAGCTACGCTGCCCGAATTTGTAGTGCTACAGATTTTAAATGGGTTGTCCGGGTTCAGAGCTGGACTTTTTACGCTCCGATGCTCCTCCTTGCCCTGTGCTGAATCGCGCAGGACAAGGCAATTTTTCTTAAGATCCAGTGACTTATCGGGCTCTCCATGGGTAAGCTAGGCGGAGGCTTACGCCTAGTAGTGAGCCCAGTGACATCATTGGTACTAATGGGTGGTCTTTAGCGCTGCCCTAGCCTGTTCTTAATGTAAACAAAGAGTCCTTGCCCTGCAAGATTTAGCACAGGGCATGTGGAGCAGCAGAGCGTAAAAGCTTCAATGCTCCACTTATTCGTGGTGAATGAGTGCAGATTGGGTTGTGTCAGGGTTCAGCTCCGAACCCAGACAACCCCTTTAACTAACCTAAAAATTGCATAGATAGAACCTAATATGTTCCTTTAGACTGCAACTGTGAGTAGATAAATCATTCAATAGTGTTACAAAACGTCTCAGAGTACCCTAGTCTACAGTATATCCACCTTAAAGGGGATTTCCAAGGATAGGCCATCAGTATTTGATCGGTGGAGGTCCAAAACCCGAAATTGATGGAAGCACCACTGAAATCGTTTATATATAACTTATAACAGCTGTAAATATCTAATTATATACAGGAGATCCCCAGGTTATACCAGCACGGTCCATATCACTATATACAAGAAAATGTCTAACTTATACCAGCCATAAATATATAATTATATACAGGAGAAAGCCAGGTTATACCAGCATGGTCCATATCACTATATACAAGAAGATGTCTAACTTATACCAGCCGTAAATATATAATGATATACAGGAGATAGCCAGGTTATACCACCATGGTCCATATTACTATATACAAGAAGATGTCTAACTTATACCAGCCATAAATATATAATTATATACAGGAGATGACCAGGTTATACCAGCATGGTCCATAAAAATTGATATTATGTAAAAAGGCTGAGATGTACCTTTTCTTCAGAATGTTATTCAGATACAAAGAATGCGTTTCACCTCTTGCTTTGCTGCTTGGACGGACAGTTGACTACCTGAGATATCTAGTAGGGGAGGAGACTCGAGCATCGGGCTCGAGCACATGGGGTCTTCGGCCAAACACCGCCGAGTGCCGAACATCGCGATGCTCAAGCCGAACAGGTATTCGGCCAAGCATGCTTGCTCAACACTAGTAGTGACCTCAGGATGAACACTCCTAAGCACTTTGCAGAGTTTACGATAATACGTATTCAATTTATAGGCTGGATTCACTAAATGTAGATACAAAATGATTTGTCCTGATTTGTCTCTGATTTGTCCTGCTTTGGGACATGTGAACTTAGTAATTCCTTCCTACTGGTTTGTATTACTCGTGTCTTGTCTGTTAGCCAAAATCTTGGGATAACCACTGGCTACAAAAGATCTGCACATCTCCTTAAAAGCTTTATCAGATTAATCTTTTTGGTCAAGTTGACTATATGGCAGGGAGTTAACCAACCTTCTTGGATGGCAACTCTGGTATTGTAACAACATGTTCTTGTCTGTTGGTTTAGCATGTAAATTATTATGGAGGACTCCATCTTTAATGTACACCAATGTGTCTAGAAATTGTATTGATGACTCAGAGAAAACAAGTGTAAACTTAATTCCCTTATCAACTGTATTAAGATACATATGGAAGGACACTAGCAACTCTGCAGTGTCCGTCCATATTAGGAACACGTCATCTATGTACCTCCACCACCTCAGAACATGTCTGAAGTGGGGAGATACATAGATAAGGTGCTTCTCCAAGATCCAAACAAAAATATTTGCATAGTTGGGCACGATATTCGAGCCTATTGCCATGCCTACCTGATGCAAATAAAAGGCACTGTCAATTAAAAATTAGCTGTATAAAGTTATTTGCAACTAGGGAAGAGAGAACCAGGGGAAATTTGGGTTCGCCAGGTTCGGCCGAACTTTAGGTTCTTTAGGAACTTGACCCTGAACCCAGACCCCATTGAAGTCAATGGGGACCCAAACTTTGCTTTATTATTTTCCGTTATAACATAGATATTTTGGAAAATAGCAGTCTTAAGACAGAATGCAAAACAATACAGCCATTTAAGCCTAAAAAAAAAGGACCTGCGATATGCATGATGACGTCACTACGTGGGAGAGCGCGGTGACGTCATTGCGCATATCGCAGGTCCTGTTCAGGAAAGATAGATAAAGCTGCTGCAGCGCGATCAAGTGGATGAGGTGAGTGTTTTTTAACCCCTAAATGGCCATATTGTTTTACATTCTGTCTCAAGAATGCTATTATTTTCTGATATAATCATGTTATAACGGAAAATAATAAAGTCAACCGAACACTGAACCTGAACCTGGACATCTGTGAAAAAGCAGTTTGGGTTTGCTTATCCCTATTATCAGCAATTCAACCAAAAACTGTTGTGTTCTCAGCGAATAATGAGACTTGGACAATGCCTTTTGTACCACAGAGAATCCCTGCTGATGGCCAATGGAAGTGTATAAACTTCCAATATCAAAGGAGGCTAGAATAGCCCCCCTGGGAAGTGTAATTTATTGTAGTTTAGACAGGCAAGCCATACTTTCCAGATTTTTATTTATTAAAAATGTTAAAAACCATATATCATTTTTTTTTCTCTTCACACATACTTGCTACTTTGTCTATCACATAAAATAACAACAAAATACATTTAGGTTTGAAAGATTAATGTGAGAAAATTTGAAAAAGTTCAAAAGGTATGAATACTTTTTCGAAGCACTGTATATAATCTATACAAGGTGTCAATTCACTTTAATGGACATTGTAGGACCAGTCTAGGCAACACTCAGTGAGCCAAATAAGCAGCTGCATTAAAGAGAACCTGTCATGTTAAACATAGTGTGAGGGCAGCATGTTATAGAACAGGAGGAGCTTACTTGTGCCTCATTCTTGGATTAGGAGCCCAAGGGTGGTCCTACTCAGTGATTGACACCCATTCCTGTAGGACTGTGAAAACAGAGTTAGCTGTCAATCACTAATCCCAGAACGAGCAAAAGTAATAAAATACAGGTTAAACGGAATCTTTTCCCACAAAGCTATATATCAATTTGCTCAGCTCCTCCTGCTCTATATCATGTTGCCTGCAGACTGCACTGCATTTTCAATGTGGCAGATTTGTAATTCTGATTAAGGCGCTCTCTCCCCAAGGAGGGATAGTACTCCCCAAATCCGGACTTAGGCCTCTCACCCAGTTAACCCAGTGCTCTCTGCTCTGCACTGATGAGGGGCAATCACCCGAAACAGCTGTCTGCAGATGAAGTGCTGGCTTATTTAATATCTGAGTCATGTCTCAAGGCCTATTTAAAGGGTTGAACATTAACTTATAGCAGAGATCAGCGACCTCTCTGGCACTCCAGCTGTTAAGAAACTTTAACTCCCAGAATGCTTCATTCACTTCTACTGGAGTTAGAAGAGCAGCAGAGCATGTTTGCATGCTGGGAGTTGTAGTTTTACAGCAGCTGGAGTGCCAAAGGTTGCTGATCCCTGACTAATAGGAGAGCTGTCTTACATCTGGTGGCATTAAAGGAAGAGCTTGTTAATAGCTCATTTGCATCCCTTTCATCCCAGAATTCCAAAGGAGTATGTATGGCCTATGTCTCCTCATGCTGATTAAGGCGCTCTCTCCCCAAGGAGAGATAGTACCCTCCAAGATTTGTAATGAAGAAGGTTTGCACTGAGGCAGATGATAAATTAACAGTGCTTACACCATCCCTATGCCATACCTTGTTGAGAGCAGAAGTAAGACAAAGAGTTCTTAGTATGGGGCCTATCATCTCTTCTATCTTGCCTATCTGAGGGCAATGTAGAATAGTGGGTAGGGGGTCCCTAACTTAAATTTAGTATACATTATTTAATGCTAAGTATTTGGGCTATAGAGTAACAGAACTGTCAGAACAAAAAGTTGTGGCTATGGCAAATTACAAAGATCTCAATTCTTTTGATTAAAAAGAATACTGCCCTTACTAACGGCCGCATAAAGAAGAGACAGGTGAGTTGATTTCAGCGGTCTGTCATTTATAAATTAAAAGTCAGAGGTTGCTGAGAACCAACATCACAATCATTACAGACTAGGCCTGGAAAAGAGTCATGGCTACCTGAGAAGAGTCATAGTTATTCAGAAATTCCTGCTCTCCCTGCCCACCTGCTGATGACTGACAGTCTTCTACCTAGTTTTCTCCCTTTCTCTCTAGGAGACAACTGCCAATCATCAGCAGATGGGCGAGAGTTCAGGAGATTATGAATAACCATGACTCTTCTCAGGTAGATTTGACTCTTTTCAAGGCCTGGGCTGCAATGATTATGATGCTGGTTCTCAGCAACCACTTACTTTTAGCTCGTGAGTGACACACCGCTGAAATCAGCATTTCTGGGAATATTTTATGTTGCCCTCAGTGAGGTCAGCATAAAGTTGATGACAGTTTCCCTTTAAGGGAATTTCCCAGTACTTTTACATCTATAGCTTATTTTCGGGATAGACCATAATTATCTGATCAGTGGGGGTCTGAAACTCTGCACTCGTTGATCAGCTGTTCTGCAGTAGTGTTAGCACTGGAACTGTAGCTCAATTAATTGAGTATAGTCAGCAAAGCTAGTTACCACAGCCCTGCTTCCCTGAATTTCAATAGTTCCGTAGCTACTGCAGAACAGCAGATTGGCAGCGGTGATCGACCCTCAACGATCAGTACAAGAGGACCAGAAATTCCATCAGTAGAAGAGGACCAGAAAGCCTCTTCAAAGGGGTTATCCCAGTGTATCCATCAGCAGCACCAGCATCATCATGTAATATTTTTATTTGAAGCCAGGGTTGGAGTTTGTACATTTCTACTGACTATGACTACATGCCAAAACTGACTTTAACTCACTCCACGTTGCAGTGTCCCAGAGTAAAATGGAAAGCTCATCAGGCACATCAGTGTATGGGAAAAGTGACCCATCATTTATTTCTGCTGCTTATATAGCCATGCTGACATATTCGGCAGTACTGTACGGATGGCCATTATCCCCATGTCACAATCTAATTTGTTCTACATCAGTGGCATACCTCCCGTAAAGGGAACCCAGGCAACTGCTATGGGGTCTCCGGGTAAGCGGGGCCGGCAGTAGATGATAGGCCCTGCCCCCTAATTACCTTCAATACTGGCTCCCTTCCAGTTTCAGTCAGGAATTTAGTCAGTGAAGAAAGCTAAATGACCTTTGATGATGTCATCACAGGCCCTCAGGCCCTGTAAGGGAACTGCACAAAGTATAGTGTAGTTCCCAGGTTAGAACACTGCATCTGCTGGGACCTATGACTGGCATGTCACTCTATGGGTTGCCTGTGCCATCATGGGGTGGAGGGACCTGGGAAGGTAGAGTTTTCCTTGGACCTGTATTAGGCCCTCCTCATTTTGAGATCCTCCTCTGGACATCCACTGGTCCCTTTCCTCTTTCCCAGCCTGGTTCTGTAAGGTCTTAAAGGGATTCTGTCACCACAAATAACCCATATGAGCTAAACATATGCTCATGTCCAGGGTTATAATAGAATCTCTAAACTGGCCTTATAAACCCTATTTGTGGCTTTATTGTGCTAAAAAACAGGTTTTACTAACCTGTCAATCAATGAATTAAGGTGCCCAAGGGGAGGTCCGTGGATCCATGGTGCCTGGCCGCTTGGTGCCCAGCGCCGCCTTCTTCATCTCTGCGCTGCCTCTCCCTCTCCCTCCGTCCTCCTCCTCCTGCTTTCAGATCCTGCGCGTGCTTTCAGATCGGCTTCTGTTTGCAAAGTGCGCATGCACCGGCCTGATGCGCACTTCTCTCAGGCCCAAGCCTGGATCTGAAAGCAGGAGGAGGGGGACGGAGGGGGGGGGGGGAGAGGCGGCGCAGAGGTGAGAAAGGCGGGGCTGGGCACCGAACGGCCGGGCACCATGGATCCACGGACCTCCCCTTGGGCACCTTAATTCATTGATTGACAGGTTAGTAAAACCTGTTTTTTTAGCACAATGAAGCCACAAATAGGGTTTATAAGGCCACCTTAGGGATCCTATTATAACCCTGGACATGAGCATATGTTTAGCTCATAGGGGTTATAAGTGGTGACAGAATCCCTTTAAGAACTTCCAGGGAGACAGGAGGAGTTATTTCAGGGACCTAAGCTGTGACCACTAAGGCAGGGGTCTGCCTAGGCAATTAGGCAGCTGCTTTTGTCACCTGATCTGCCCTGGTATTTCCATTTACAGTGGCCTTTCGTTTTTACCACCGCCACTAGAGTTGGCAACATGAGCTTCCGTCAGAGAGCTCACCCCTTTCACATTTTTGATGGGTTTACCTGAAGCAGGGTGGAAGTCTCTGGCTTTCTAAATGGGCCTATAGTCATGGGCTATCCCAAAGGCATACCTGGAATCAATATAAATTTTGGATGTTTTTCAATCTGCATGCCATCTCCAGAGCCTTTAGCTCTGGTTCTTGGGCAGACATGTGTGGTGCCAAAGGCTCTGCTTTAAGAGTCCCATGCACAGTAACCACTGCCTTACCTGTGTAGTACCTGCCATCCTGGCTATACCTCGACCCATTCACAAATAGCACATGATCTGGATTATCTAATGGCTGATTTACCACATGATCAAACCCCGCTGTCTCTTGTGACATCACCTGCAAACAGTCATAAGCCTCCTTCTCTGGAGCTGGAAGAAAAGTTTTAAGTCCCCTAACCAGGGGCGCAACTATAGGGGAAGCAGGGGAAGTGGCTGCTTTGGAGCCCTGACCCAGAAGGGGCCCATCCAAGAGGAGGAGAAGTACAAAAAGATTTTGTCAGGGCCCCTCAACATTATTACACAAAGAAATGATATACAGTGGCAGTATAGACAGTGTAGAAAACGGATAGAACAGCTGCCGGGCCTGGTCTGAGAGAGCGATCTTTACTAGCCACAGGAAAGGGGGCGGCATGAAAGGAAGGCCCCATTCAAAAATTTGCTGTGGGGCCCAGTCATTTCTAGTTAAACCACTGCCCCTAACTTTTCCCGCCCTCCTTACTCCAGAGGCAACAGGGTGGCTGGGTTCATAGTATTGCACTTATGGACAGTAACATTGTCAGGCAACAAAATGGAACATTGCAGTCTCAAATAGCGGGCAACAGAACGATGTTTGGGTTGTACTTCAGGGAGGACAGATGTAGTGTCATAAGCAACAAGCACTGTCACTTTGTGGTTCAGGACTTCTATATCTCATAATTACAGTCGCTTGGTCTAACTTTTCCTCCTCCCTTTTCTTTGTGTCGTCCTTACTGCCCCCCAGCCATCCCTAAAAATATGGGTTGTGGGGACTGTGGTCCAGGCATGGTCAACACAGAATTCAATCCTCTCATGTGGTGTGGACGAGGAGCACCACACGCAGTACAACTCTCTTTCCAATCTGGGTTTTGGGTCACGCAGAGACTCTGCAGGTCCATCCCCAGGACCATTCTAGGCTGGTAAACCTACATTTTCCTTTCTCTGTTGAGGAGGTGGCTTAACATTATAATGATAATTCATAATAATATATAAAAACAAAAGACAGGAGGGCACACTTAATCTGAGGAATCAATTAATGTAAAGATTAAAATCAAATCGCTACCAAGCAGGTAGCTAAGTGCAACTTCACAATATTGTGCAAAATAGTGCAAATCTTCAGTGCAATAATCTGTGCAAAATAGTGCAAACTTCAGTGCTGTAATCAGTGCATATAGGTACTGTTGTTCGTTTGACCCACGATGGTAGATCTAAAACAGAGCTGCAACAGAACTGTTCTCATAAGTCTAAAACCAATCGGAGTCCCCAGACTGTTAAAAATGAAATGTAATCAGTCTCTCCATAAAAACAAGCAGGGGATAGTTGCAGTTCCGGTCTTCATATATTTCAATACTCCAATATTCCAATGATGTCGCTTGGACAGTACACTCACGTAGTCGCTACTTACGAAATGCCACACTCTCATACGCCCCTCTGCCGTTCTCACCAAGCACCTTACCTCGGCTCAAGCGCAGAGTCCTCCCGCGGTTGCCGCGTTTGCTCCTAGCACCACTGGCGTCCCACGTGATGCGCTGGTCTTGACGCGGCGTCCCACGTGACCTAGTTGGGGCGGCGTATACCTGCGGGTTATTCGAGTTGATCAATGGGAGACGGTGCTGGCTTTTCCAGGCGTTTTACAATGTTCCACTTTGGCAGCAATAGAGGTAGCAAATCTGGATCCTTTGGAGTCTCACTACTTTTAGTCCCAGACGCGTTTCGGGGGTCCGCCCCCTTTTTCAATGGATAAAGGTTGTGAGATACATGGAAGTCTTTTATACCCTTCATTCAGGGCTTGTGGGTGCTACATAAATCAAGGCATGGATTTCCAAAATCCGGTAATACATGGACAGGAATTGGCACTGGAGATATATACAACAAACAGTGCACTATTCTAATTAAAAATATAAAATATACGAAACAATTTTCTAAAAATTGTGTGAAATATAAAAATTTATTACTGACCAATTTATGAATGTTGCAGCATGTAATGAAGACTTTGTAGAGGGACCAACGCTCCAGAGTGGGAGGATTCTGATAATAGTGTGCAACATCTTATCTATACCACCAACCTATACTAGCTCCAATAAATAACCGCTGTGCACAACAATCGAAAATCTCCACACCATAAGTACACAGCATGCAATTTATCAAAAAATAAAAATATCCTTTGTTCATTTCTTATTAAATAATAATAGACAATATAAAATCAGCAGCAGTAGCATACACAAAGAAGAGAGCCACAATATACACTCACCTAAAGAATTATTAGGAACACCATACTAATACGTGTTGGACCCCCTTTTGCCTTCAGAACTGCCTTAATTCTACGTGGCATTGATTCAACAAGGTGCTGATAGCATTCTTTAGAAATGTTGGCCCATATTGATAGGATAGCATCTTGCAGTTGATGTAGATTTGAGGGATGCACATCCAGGGCCATTTTAGTACAGTGAACTTATTGTCATGTTCAAGAAACCAATTTGAAATGATTCGAGTTTTGTGACATGGTGCATTATCCTGCTGGAAGTAGCCATCAGAGGATGGGTACATGGTGGTCATAAAGGGATGGACATGGTCAGAAACAATGCTCAGGTAGCCCGTGGCATTTAAACGATGCCCAATTGGCACTAAGGGGCCTAAAGTGTGCCCAGAAAACATCCCCCACACCATTACACCACCACCACCAGCCTGCACAGTGGTAACAAGGCATGATGGATACATGTTCTCATTCTGGTTACGCCAAATTCGGACTCTACCATTTGAATGTCTCGAATCACCGAAATGTTGTATCACCATAAAATATAGCTTTTAATTGGATTATTTAAAAAGTTTTGGAATCAAGGAATCTCTTATCCGAGTAGGGGGAGTAGCAATAGGGCCAGAGAACCAGAATTTCCTGTCCCTGGTCTGTCCACTATACACTATAAAACCCTGCCTACAAAACGGAATGGCCGCCCCGATAGGGGCGATCCCGTGTCAGGAACCTCCTAGAGTCCCTAATGAGGCCCTGCCACAGGATAGTACCCACCACCTGTGTGAAGTGTGTTGGTCAAAACGTCCGTCAGTAGTCAAAAAGATACACTATAAACTGGGGAATCACACAGAGTGCGAGGCACAAATCAGATATATAGTGCCTGTCACTCCTAGCGACTCTCCCAGCTAGCCAAATTACTGTTCAGACATGATAAATATATAAGGTATTTAGTAGTCCCAAATAGGTATACAAATTCCCGACGCGTTTCACTGCAACCGTATATTATGTTGAAGATCATCAGGGGACATACACATCCCCCACACCATTACACCACCACCACCAGCCTGCACAGTGGTAACAAGGCATGATGGATACATGTTCTCATTCTGGTTACGCCAAATTCGGACTCTACCATTTGAATGTCTCGAATCACCGAAATGTTGTATCACCATAAAATATAGCTTTTAATTGGATTATTTAAAAAGTTTTGGAATCAAGGAATCTCTTATCCGAGTAGGGGGAGTAGCAATAGGGCCAGAGAACCAGAATTTCCTGTCCCTGGTCTGTCCACTATACACTATAAAACCCTGCCTACAAAACGGAATGGCCGCCCCGATAGGGGCGATCCCGTGTCAGGAACCTCCTAGAGTCCCTAATGAGGCCCTGCCACAGGATAGTACCCACCACCTGTGTGAAGTGTGTTGGTCAAAACGTCCGTCCAGTAGTCAAAAGATACACTATAAACTGGGGAATCACACAGAGTGCGAGGCACAAATCAGATATATAGTGCCTCTCACTCCTAGCGACTCTCCCAGCTAGCCAAATTACTGTTCAGACATGATAAATATATAAGGTATTTAGTAGTCCCAAATAGGTATACAAATTCCCGGCAGCGTTTCACTGCAACCGTATATTATGTTGAAGATCATCAGGGGACATACGCATTTGTATCACCATAAAATATAGCTTTTAATTGGATTATTTAAAAAGTTTTGGAATCAAGGAATCTCTTATCCGAGTAGGGAGTAGCAATAGGGCCAGAGAACCAGAATTTCCTGTCCCTGGTCTGTCCACTATACACTATAAAACCCCGCCTACAAAAGCGGAATGGCCGCCCCGATAGGGGCGATCCCGTGTCAGGAACCTCCTAGAGTCCCTAATGAGACCCTGCCACAGGATAGTACCCACCACCTGTGTGAAGTGTGTTGGTCAAAACGTCCGTCAGTAGTCAAAAAGATACACTATAAACTGGGGAATCACACAGAGTGCGAGGCACAAATCAGATATATAGTGCCTCTCACTCCTAGCGACTCTCCCAGCTAGCCAAATTACTGTTCAGACATGATAAATATATAAGGTATATAGTAGTCCCAAATAGGTATACAAATTCCCGCCGCGTTTCACTTCAACCGTATATTATGTTGAAGATCATCCGGGACATACACATATAATAAGGGTGTCTATATCAAAGACAACCTAGAGTGACAAAATTGGACCAAAGTAATACAAAAGTTTGCCACAGTGACCGGTAGAGAGTGTCAGTCTCAAGGATATACCTAGACAAGAGGAGAAGATAGTACCAAGTATGAACCATTAAGAACAACTTAAAGGGTTAATGATAGTGACCAAATGAAGCCAGTGCTCAAAGATAAAGTGTAGTCACTTCCCTTAGCCATCAAACAGTCTGATGGACAAGCTATCCAAACTGTGGATGCAGTCAGGTCCAGGGTTGTAATCTTCTGGGTTCTGGTGTCTCCTCTTGCTGGGGCCGGTGGCGTGTGGCGAACGCCACTTGCCTTAAATAGCGCGCTCTATTCTAAACGTCAGGTCACGTGATTAGAGATGGTTCACGTGCCCAACCGGAAGTGGCGCACCGGAACTAGCTGTGCGTTCCACAGCGCTGCCGATGCGTTC
>JAKVIS010002872.1:0-20303 GCA_033119425.1 Bufotes viridis | reverse complement strand
GGGCTTGCACACAGGGGGTGAATGAAAGGGCTGCACACAGAGGGGTGAATGAAGGGCTGCACACACGGGGGTGAACGAAAGGGCTGCACACAGGGGGTGAATGAAGGGGCTGCACACAGAGGGGTGAATGAAGGGGCTGCACACAGGGGTAGGTGAATGAAGGGCTGCACACAGGGGGTGAATGAAGGTGCTGCACACGGGGTGAATGAAGGGGCTGCACACGGGTGAATGAAGTGGCTGCACACAGGGGTGAATGAAGGGGCTGCACATGGGGGATGAATGAGGGGCTGCACACGGGGGTGAATGAAGGCTGCACACGGGGGTGAATGAAGGGCTGCACACAGGGGGTGAATGAAGGGCTGCACACAGGGGGTGAATGAAGGGGCTGCACACGGGGGTGAATGAAGGGGCTGCACATGGGGTGAATGAAGGGGCTGCACATGGGGGGTGAATGAAGGGGCTGCACACAGGGGGTGAATGAAGGGCTGCACACATGGGGGTGAATGAAGGGGCTGCACACAGGGGGTGAATTAAGGGGCTGCACACGGGGTGTGAATGAAGGGGGCTGCACACAGGGGGTGAATGAAGGGGCTTCACACGGGGCCGGGTGAATGAAAGGTGCTGCACACAGGGGGTGAATGAAGGGGCTGCACACAGGGCTGCGGTGAATAAAGGGCTGCACACAGGGCCGGGTGAATGAAAGGACTGCTGCACATGGGGGGAATGAAACGGGCTGCTGCACATAGGGGAATGAAGAGGGCTGCTGCACATGGGGGGTGAATAAAAGGGCTGCTGCACGAGGGGGTGAATGAAAGGGCTGCTGCACATGAAGGGGAGGAATGAAAGGCGCCGCACGGAGGGGGAATGAAGGGCTGCTGCACGGAGTGAGGTGAAAGGGCTGCTGCACATAGAGGGTGGAATGAAAGGCTCCTGCATGAGAGGGGGAATGAAAGGGCTGCTGCATAGAGACAGAGGGGGTATGGAGCAGGCAGGCACGCTGGCAGCACATGAGGAAATACAATACTCCAAATGCTCTTGTGCGCCGCGCATGCGCACTGAGTATTCGGCACACACGACGGACGCCAGGGACACAGGGATTTTATAAGTATAGATTGTATCGCGGGCAATGTCATTGTATTGTTGATTGTATCACGGGCAATGTCATTGTATTGTTGATTGATCACGGGCAATGTCATTGTATGTCATTGATTGTATCACGGGCAATGTCATTGTGTTGTTGATTGGATCATGGACAATGTCATTGTGTTGTTGATTGGATCACAGGCAATGTCATTGTGTTGTTGATTGGATCATGGACAATGGCATTGAGGTTGTTAAATGTACATTGACGAATGGGTTCTGTTTAAAATGTGAAACTGTAAATGATTGGCTGCTATGTTTATACCACGTGGGTGGTAACCTTGTTGGAAAATGTGTATAAAAGGAAATGCTTGTGTGGTTATAAAGGAGTTCCTGCTTGACCCTCAAAACGAAGTGTCGTCTCGTTATTGGGGGGGGATTTATTGTATGCTGTTCCAGTTTGACTGCTAGGAGTGTAAACCTCTTCGTATGGTTTTTCCTATTTGGCTGTTTACCACATTCATATGCTTCTCCGATTTGGTGGTTGTGGTGTCGGCTAGAGCGCTTGGAATCCTCAAGAAGTGCTAGGAGCATCTTTCAACGGAGGTACCCAGTCGGGGTGCCCGTCGATCTGTTACACAGGCAGGCAACTGAAATTAGATTAAAGTGTATAAATTAAATGCCTTTTTTATGCAAAGTCCTGTGCCACGCAGTATGAGTGGTGGGCACTGGCAGTGGCACACTACAGTTTGTGGGCCTGACACACACTGGCAGTAGGTGTAGCATCCCCAAGTCAGGGCTTTGTGTAGGAACTAACCTGGGGAATGCCAGTGATGGAGAGGCCGGCACGCTGCTCCTCTGGGGCACTCTCTGGGTTCTTGAGGGACACAGCCAGGTGGAAGGTGAAGTGCCCTTGGTGTTATAGTTTAACGTGCCTATGGCTAAGTCCCTGATATGTCGTGACGCCAGTGCCAGTAAACGGTGGCACACCGTATTTACAGTAGGAATAACAGAGGTGCAGACTGGTAACTTGAAAACAGAATCCAAACTTTACTGAAGACAGAGATGATACAGTAAGCAGTCTTTCCAACAGTTCCTTTTTGCAGACAATAAAAATTGCAGTGGTCTTACATCCAGCAAGGTTAAACAGAGGGTGGTAATACAGGACTTGAAATTGCAGGTGAACCTTACTTTCTTCCTGACTCGTCCTGACTGGAATTGATGCTTCAAGGCCCCAATGCCCTACTTCTGGCTTATATCCTTGAATCCCAGCTTTATAATTTACCTCCACTTGACGCTTAGTACCTCCTTGCTCTAGAGATTGCCTCCAGATTCTGCTGAACTGGTCTAGGCCTGAGACATGTGGCCTCCACAGACTCCAGGGTCTGCACTGCCCTAGCCTGCCTTGGCCTAGGCTATATATATAAACTGCTCACCAGCTCCCCAGTGGTCCAATACCCAAATGACACCCTTCAACATTGCTGCAGGCAATTACATGAAACGCTAAAGAACATAACAGATTGATGGTAAACGGGTGTTAACGTGCCCGTATACTGCATACCCCATAGCTTTAAAGCTAGAGTACGACCTCGTACTCCACCACAGGTCCACCCAGCTGGATTCTTTCCTGAAAGACAAAAGGAGAACATGCAGGCATACATAACCACAAATGAATGACATGCATAATTTAGTATCAGTTCCAGCTGGAAAAGAGTGGAGCGCGGTGACAAGGGGCGTCGTTCTCTTCCTTCAGGATAAAAGAGTGGAACTGGGGCGCTGACCTGGCACAGCGGATGTTAGGGAATACCAGGATAGTCCATGACAATGAGTGGGTCCATAAAAGCATATCATAGAGGCTCTGCACAACAGGGAGTCCATCTCTGGGCACAAACGTCAAGCAAGGTATTTCCAGTAGTAACTGCCCGGGAGGAGACACCACCAGTATAAATCAAAGTCCCCTAAACGGACTGGCGGACGTCCCTGTTCATCCGGGTGGACCTTCTCAACACAGGGGTTTCCCTCCTCCCTTAGCACCTGAGGTAGAAGGGAGAGGAGTCAACAGGAGGGTCTCCACCAGTGAGACCCTGGTCAGGAACAACAGGAGCCGGAGGATCCTCTACAAGGGAGACTGGATCCGGGACATTTTGAACCGGCTTCTTCCGGAGGTGAAGGCACAGTAGGGTGCTGGAGCGGGCACCAACAAATTTAACCAGGTGTGAGGAACCAATGGAGTGGTTCAGCATCATTGACTAGATCCGCCACAGCCTGCATAGGCTCCACAGGCTGAGCAGAAAGTCCTGGCACAAGAGACTGGGGTCCGGAGTCTCCAGCAATGGGCCCCTTTGTCATGCAGAGTTTTAGGCGGTTTCTGTGAACAATTTGGGACCTTTACCCTCTGAGTGACCTCATAGGTATAGGGTCTCAGCATTAGGGATGGCAGACACAAGATAGGGAGTTCTCTCCCATTTACTGTCCAGCTTACTGAGTACGGTGATTGTTCTTCAACCACACGGTGTCCCCACAGCCAGGGCTCTGCATGGGCCGCCAAATCATAGTCTTTTGTTGTCGCTCCCGGGCACCTTCCATCGCTCCTGGACAATTTCTTTGGCATTAAGCAAGCGCCTTTGATGTTCCGCTACCCAGTCCAGTTTTAGGCAGGGATTAATGTCATCCAGCACTTGTACATCCAGGGAATGATCTGCAGGCAATTTACCCTGACGCCCAAACAACAGGTAGAAAGGAGTGTATCCAGTGGAACAATGGATAGTATTATTGTACGTATACATGAGCTGTGGTAACAGGTTAGGCCAATCTCCTCTGGTCTCAGGAGGCACGGCTCTCAACATTTCAATCAGGGTCTGATCTCATCTTTTCACAGAGTCCATTACCTTGTGGATGATAGGCCGTGGTCCGGACCTTTGGCAGTGTGTAGTTGGCACAGCTCCTGGAACAGATGAGACTCAACGCATAGACCCCTGGTCGGTGAGGATCTTTCTGGGCAGCCGTGAGGCAGGAGGAAGTGCTTCAGAACAATTCAGCGGTCGTCTTGGCTGTTAGGTCCTTCACAGGCACTGCTACGACAAACTTAGTGAAATGGTCAATAATAGTCATGGCATAGGCATACCCTGAGTGACTGGGCTCCTAACTTCCACGTGGTCAATCGCAACCAGTTCAAGAGGGCAGTACTTATAATAGGGTGCAGCGGTGCTCTCTGATCATGATATTCACCTCTCTTTAGGGCACAGGCTGTACATTCCCGACACCACTATCTCAATGTCCTCTCTGATTCCAACCCAGTAGAGACCGCCTACGGATAGTGGCCTCAGTCTTTTGAACCCCAAAATGTCCAGACTTATCATGATACATTTCTAGAACCATACCTGCATCACAGACGTGGGATGAGGATCTGGATGCACTCTGTCATTGACACTGGATCCAGAGCCGTCGCAGCAACAGGCCTTTTTGAAGGAAAAGTTGTTGACGTTGCTTCCACAATTTGAGGAGTTCTGGGTCTGCGGTCTTTCGCGAATTGCTTTCAGGGTTCTGCCACTGATGAAAAAGTCCAGCAGTTCACCGAGAACTCTACTCTCTGATTACAACTTAATCCACTTTTCTTCTCTGGATGCAGGCTTATCAAGGATGGTGGGTCAGAGGTTCCACTGTTGGCAGCTTGAGCTTGGTCCTGTTGAGCAAACCGGTTATAAAATGCTGGCATCTCTACATCTTCCCAGGCATCCCGTTTGTCATCTGGTGCTATTTCAGTGGGGAGCCTTGACAGGGCATCAGCATTATCGTTTGAGCGACCAGCCCGGTATTTACAGTGAAGTCGTGATTAGCAAGGCGGGAGGCCCATCTCTGTTCTAAGGCCCCAGTTTGGCGGTGTTCAGGTGGGCCAGAGGATTACTGATCAGTGAAGGCAATAAATGGAGTGGCAGCCAAATAGTCTTTGAATTTTTCTGTTACCGCCCACACTAAGGCCAGAAACTCTAATTTGAAAAGAGCTATAATTCTGATCATTCTTTTCAGCTCCCTTTAAGGACCAGGTCTGGCGTAGCTATCACCCTTTCTTTCCCTTCTTGCACTTGAGCCAGCACTGCTCCCAGGCCTTTCTTACTGGCATCTGTGTAAAGGTGAAATGGTTTACTGTGATCTGGGTACCCCCAGCACAGGAGGTTCAGTCAACTTCTTCTTTAACAACTGAAATGCAACCTCCCTTTCTTCATTCCATTCTATGGGGATAGGAGTCTTTGGGGCTCTCTTTTGGTTGCCCCCTCAGAAGTTCCTGAATTGGATCCGCTATTTGAGCGAAGTGGGGATAAAGCGCCTGGTGGTAGCCAGCGAGAGCTAAGGAAACTCCTCACTTCCTTCACCGTAGTGGGGACCGGCCAATTTCGGACAGCAGCCAACTTATCAGGATCAGGCTGGACCCCCTCTGCACCTACAACATGTCCCCAAGTATTTTGCAGCAGGTTTCAGCAGGTGACATTTGGACGGTTTAATCTTGAGGCCGTATTTAATAAGGATTTCAAACACCTCAGCTAAATGCTTTAAATGGTCCTCATACGTTTTAGAGTAGATGATAACGTCATCCAGGTATAACAGCACCGTCTCAAAGTTCTTATGGCTAAGCACCGCTCCATTAATCTTTGAAAGGTCCGGGGCATTACACAGTCAAATGGCATGCAATTAAATTCAAACAGGCCCATAGGGGTGGTGAAAGCAGTCTTTTCCTATCTTCAGGGGCCATGGGCACTTGCCAATATCCGCTGGTTAAATCTAAGGTGGAGAAAGTAGGCGGAGGAGACCTAGAGCAGTTAGAGACTCCTCAATACGTAGCAATGGGTAAGCATCTTTGTGAGTGATCTGATTTATCTTTCTATAGTCTACACAAACCGGATGCCACCATCTTTCTTTTTACTAAAACCAGGGGGCAGCCCAGGGACTACGACTGTCCGGATTACGTTTGAGTCTTTCATTTCTTGGATCATCTCTTTAACAGTTTGGTAGGAAGTTGGTGGTATGGGTCTATACCTCTCTTTAATGGGAGGATGAGAGCCAGTGGGTATGGTGTGTTGGATAACACTGACCTCTCCATAGTCCGTTGCATGCTTACTGAAGGCTTGATGATGTTGCTTTACTAGGTTCAGAGTCCTCTAGTTGATGCTGCGGGTAGCAGTCTCCCGACATGGAGTTCCTTCCACCAGGGCACTGGAAGTCGTCCGCAGGAAGAGGTCCTCAGTGGCAGCTGATGGCTTCTCGGTGACAGGCAGGCGGATGACATCCTGGAAGGAAACCTGGGAAAGCTAGGCAACAGGACAGTGCTTAGTAAGCACAGCAGGATGATCAGCTGAGGTTAATCAGGCGGACAGGTACTTTACCTTGGAGAGACGGTCGCCAGGCACTTGGCAGCTCTACATATGGGTAGTTCTCCATCTGGACAGGTTCCACCAGGGCGGGATAGTCTTGACCCTCGGACTCCCAGGACAGCACGGCACCACAGGAGAGTTTGGGAGTTTGGAGGTAGAGTCACTGGTCTATTATCACCGATCCTGGCGTGCGCAGATCTCTCCTTTGCATTTGCAAACCTCTGCTGAGCTACAGTGCGCTGATGGTCTTTGGAGGACCTTCTTGGAGGCAGAGGAAGCTGCAGGCAGGGACTGATGGAAACTTCAAGGACCTCAGGGTAGCAATTTTAGAAAACATTAGTCCCAACAATCACAGGGTGACCGCTTTATCCCGGTTTGTACCACGATCACTCCTTGCTGTGGTAAAGTGGCTTCACCCACTTGGAGCGTGGGTTCCCAGTATCCATGGACCTTTATGGGCTTACCATTGCTTGCAATTATCTCCAACCAGGACTCAGGTGGCTGGGTAGCAGGCTGGAACTCCAGAACTGATTAAAGGTGGACTGCTGAATAGTGGTGACTTGAGATCCAGTGTCCAGCAACGCTTCAAAGGCACTCCATTGATCCGGACGTTTATTTTGGGACGGGACCCCACATAGCAGGGCATCCAGTTTGGATCCCTTGGACCTGTTGTTCTACCTCCCGAGGCGGTCCTCAGCCTCGAGGTGACCCGTTTAACTGCCAGCAAGTAGATTCAGTATGACCCAACTTCTTGCAGTAATTACAGGAAGGTCGCTTGCGGTTCCTAAACCGGTCACTTGACGTCTTCCAGGATCTCTGGGATAAACTTCTTGATACGCAGGGGCCAGGCTTTTGGAGGCAAAAGGAGTTCATCTTCCAGCATTACGGGTTTCTCCCACTCTTCCAGTTTCCTGCAGACTTTTCCAGGCTCTTAGTGAGGTAATTTACCTGTTCCATCAGAGCAGCTACTGTATCAGGAACTGGAGTCTGGGGCGGCATTGGCTGGCCCCTGGCAGGTGTGGCATCCAGTCAGCTCAGGATTACGGACAGAGAGGCATCAGGATGGGCCACTGGTTCCGTTGGTAGATGTTGTCCCAGAATACTGATGTGCCAGTTCTTTAAAGTCCAGAAAACACTGTGTAAAGTGCTGAGCCGACAACATTTTCAATTGTGCTTTTAAAGATTCGCTATTCACACCACGCAATAGATTGTTCTCTCAGAGTTTGATCCTGGGTGTCAACCTCTCTAGGGTCTATATGAATGACAGCCCTCCAGGCCTCTTGGAGGGATAAAGCAAAATCACGAGTGACTCACCAGGTTTTTGTTTCTTGCTGAAGAAGCGCATCTTTGTTTCAGACACGTCCTGACTTCAAAGGTAGTGCTGAGGCGGTCAAAAGATCTGCTCTATAGTGCTCCTCTAGAACTGGGCCAGGACACGACTTCCCGACGGGCCGCTCCTTCCAACTGGGCTAACAGAATCTCCATTTGCTGATCCGGGTTAATAGGATAGAGGCCGGAACAGAGCCAAGGATTTGTCTTGAAAGTCTTTTAAATTATGAGGCCTCCCGGCACACGGGAAACCATGGAGCCCCAAAGTAGTATGGCATCGTCAGCGGCATCATGTTGACAGGCGTAATACCGTTGGTGGCCACTGGCTCCCTGGGGGCAGGCTGCTCGGCTGCTTCTGAGTCCGACATGATGCAGATTATTTGGTTGAGCGGTCCCTTTAAGAGGCAGCGCCAGGTCGATGCTCGCGCCGGCGGGGTTATTGGCCGGTGAGCGCGATCGATGGGCAGAGTCCAGTATCCCCTTTTGGGCCTTGCTAACCAGGCGACCCCTCTCCGAGTGATCGGATTATTTCTCCCAGGAGTTGGTACTTACTCCGGTGCAGAGCGGTCCAAATCTCGCGAGATCCGGAAGGACGTCTTCGGGAATCCCTTGCGCAGCGTGCCTTCCCGCGAGGACGTCGGGCTGGAGGCGGAGCCTCGGACTTGCTCCGACGGGGACAGCGTCTGCGTTCTTCTAAGTCCAAGGTAGGTGGAGTCCAGCAGGAAATTTGAATAAAGTGGTGACGCTGCGGAGTCTGGCGTAAGCTTTCCCGCCAGTGATGAGTAGTGATGGCGCAGTAGATAAGTCCACAGTTCAGGCGGCCATCTTGGGCGCCATGATGCATCAATTCAATGACAGCAAGCAGCGGTAGTGAAACAGCATAAAAGTCCATAAAAATGCACTTTGAAGTGGCGATTTTTCTTCCCTCTTGATAGCGCAGCACTGCACGGCGCTTTCTGGAGTGTTTTGGGACACTTTTCTGTACGTTTTAGGTCCGCAAAGTTCACTTCAAATAAACAGGCGTTTTGTCACCTGGCAAACTGGTTAAGGCACAAAGTTCACGTTTTTGATCACAGTCCGTTAAACGATGCGTATCCTGTTCGTGACGCCAAAATGTAGCATCCCCAAGTCAGGGCTTTGTGTAGGAACTAACCTGGGGAATGCCAGTGATGGAGAGGCCGGCACGCTGCTCCTCTGGGGCACTCTCTGGGTTCTTGAGGACACAGCCAGGTGGAAGGTGAAGTGCCCTTGGTGTTATAGTTTAACGTGCCTATGGCTAAGTCCTGATATGTCGTGGCGCCAGTGCCAGTAAGCGGTGGCACACCGTATTTACAGTAGGAATAACAGAGGTGCAGACTGGTAACTTGAAAACAGAATCAAACTTTACTGAAGACAGAGATGATACAGTAAGCAGTCTTTCCAACAGTTCCTTTTGCAGACAATAAAAATTGCAGTGGTCTTACATCCAACAAGGTTAAACAGAGGGTGGTAATACAGGACTTGAAATTGCAGGTGAACCTTACTTTCTTCCTGACTCGTCCTGACTGGAATTGATGCTTCAAGGCCCCAATGCCCTACTTCTGGCTTATATCCTTGAATCTCCAGCTTTATAATTTACCTCCACTTGACGTTTAGTACCTCCTTGCTCTAGGGATTGCCTCCAGATTCTGCTGAACTGGTCTAGGCCTGAGACATGTGGCCTCCACAGACTCCAGGGTCTGCACTGCCCTAGCCTGCCTTGGCCTAGCTATATATATAAACTGCTCACCAGCTCCCCCAGTGGTCCAATACCCAAATGACACCCTTCAACATTGCTGCAGGCAATTACATGAAACGCTTAAAGAACATAACAGATTGATGGTAAACGGGTGTTAACGTGCCCGTATACTGCATAGGCAGGCAACTAAAATTAAATTAAAGTGTAAAAATTAAATGCCTTTTTTTTATGCAAAGTCCTGTGCCCCACACGGTATGAGTGGTGGGCACTGGCAGTGGGCACACTACAGTCTGTGGGCCTGACACACACTGGCAGGCAGGCAGGCAACTGAAATTAGATTAAAGTGTAAAAATTAAATGCCTTTTTTATGCAGTCCTGTGCCACACGGAATGAGTGGTGGGCACTGGCAGTGGGCACACTACAGTCTGCGGGCCTGCAGCCTCTCACACACGGGCAGGCCAGGCAACTGCAATATATATATGGAGAAAAAAGAAAAAAAAGCAGACTGATGTAACAGCCCTAAAAAGGGCTTTTTGGGGTGATGTAAGGATGCTGTCTTTGAGGACTGGAGTGGACACAGAACACTAGTAGCTAACGCTTTCCCTAGAATCCCTATATTAATTCAGCAGCAGCATCACTCTCCCTGCTCTAACTAACACTGCATCTTCAGAATGCATCTAAGGATGCTGTCCTTGCTTTTTGATAGGAGGTGGGAGGGAGGGTATGCTGATTGGCTGGAATGTGTCTGCTGACTGTGAGGTACAGGGTCAAAGTTTGCTCAATGATGATGTATAGCGGGCGGACTGAACATCGCATATGTTCGCCGCCGCCGTCGGCTAAGCTATGTTCGCCGGGAACTGTTCGCCGGCGAATAGTTCGGGACATCACTACCTGCAGGTGAGCTGACCCTGTAAAACATTATATGCGAGGCCTGTAGGCGAGCTGACCCTGTGAAAGATTGTAGGTTAGGGCCTGCTGGTGAACTGACCCTCTTAAAGGTTGTAGGTAAGGGCCTACAGGTGAGCAGACCCTGTAAAACATTATATGCGAGGGCCTGCAGGTGAGCTGACCCTGTAAAAGATTGTAGGCGAGGGCCTGCTGGTGAGCTGACCATCTAAAAAAATTATATGCGAGGGCCTGCAGGTGAGCTGACCCTGTAAAACATTATATGTGAGGGCCTGCAGGTGTGCTGACCCTGTAAAACATTTTATGTGAGGGCCTGTGGGTAAGCTGACCCTATAAAAGATTGTAGGTGAGGGTCTGTAGGTGAGCTGACCCTGTAAAACGTTATATGCAAGGGCCTGCAGGTGGTGAGCTGACCCTGTAAAAGATTGTAGGTGAGGGCCTGCATGTGAGCTGACCCTGTAAAACATTATATGCAAGGGCATTGGCTATTGAGACTGGACTTGGTGGAAGACAGGGTGGCGCTAAACCGACTGGAAACATTATCTGCTGCAATCCAACCGACCACCAGGTCGCACTGGTCTGACTTCAATAGTGATGTTCTGCGCCGCCCTGCAAACTAGGACATGAAGCTAGGTATCGTGGATGATTGTTTTTCTTGCGCCAATATTAACTACATGTACAGATGAATAAAATTTCTGCAATCAGTGTATCAACTATTGACAACTCTTTGCGGTTGTCAAAAATCCATTCAATACACGTCCCCTGATAGGGGATGTAACAGGGATTAAACTGATAAGAATAGTACTAGTTAACACACCACTCATATAGGGTTGCACAGTACA
This sequence comes from Bufotes viridis, assembly GCA_033119425.1. Lineage (NCBI taxonomy): Eukaryota > Metazoa > Chordata > Amphibia > Anura > Bufonidae > Bufotes > Bufotes viridis. The sequence goes on along the minus strand of JAKVIS010002872.1, from coordinate 9,063 downwards.
TTGCACGGTGCAGCGCCAGTGCCCCAAATTGGAAGTAAGAGGAACGACCAAGCTTCTTTTTCCATCTCCCGATTCCTAAAATCTATTCGATACACGTCCCCTGATAGGGGACATAACAGGGATTAAACTGATAGAAATAGTACTACTTAACCACTTCAGCCCCCCTAGCTTAAACACCCTTAAAGACCAGGCCACTTTTTACAATTCCGCACTACACTACTTTACCCGTTTATTGCTCCGTCATGCAACTTACCACCCAAATGAATTTTACCTCCTTTTCTTCTCACTAATAGAGCTTTCATTTGGTGGTATTTCATTGCTGCTGACATTTTTACTTTTTTTGCTATTAATCAAAAATGACCGAAATTTTTACAAAAAAATGACATTTTTCACTTTCTGTTGTAAAATTTTTTAAAAAAAAATACATTTCTATATAAATTTTTCTCTAAATTTATTGTTCTACATGTCTTTGATAAAAAAAAGTCCAATAAGTGTATATTTATTGGTTTGGGTAAAAGTTATAGCGTTTACAAACTATGGTGCAAAAAAGTGAATTTCGGCATTTTGAAGCAGCTCTGACTTTCTGAGCACCTGTCATGTTTCTTCAGGTGCTAGAATGTCAGGATAGTATAAATACCCCCCAAATCACACCATTTTAGAAAGAAGACACCCCAAAGTATTCGCGGAGGGGCATGGTGAGTTCATGTATCATTTCGTTTTTTTTCACAAGTTAGCGGAAAATGACACTTTCTGAGAAAAAAAAAAAAAAGTTTCAATTTCTGCTAACTTCTGGCAAAAAAAAAGAAATCTCAGAAGGACTCACTATGCCCCTCAGTGAATACCTCGGGGTGTCTACTTTCGAAGGGGTCATTTGTGGGGTGTGTTTACTGTTCTGGCATTTTGGGCGGGGCTAAATTGTGAGCCGCCATGTAAAACCTAAAGGTACTCGTTGGAATTTGGGCCCCTTTGCGCGCAGGCTGCAAAAAGTGTCACTTATGTGGTATCGCCGTACTCAGGAGAAGTAGGGCAATGTGTTTTGCGGTGTATTTTTACATATACCCATGTTGGGTGAGAGAAATATCTCTGTAAACTGACAACTTTGTATAAAAATTTTTAAAAGTTGTCGTTTACAGAGATATTTTCACACACAGTATAGGTATATATAAAAATACACCCCAAAACACATTGCCCTACTTCTCTGAGTACGGCGATACACATGTGTGCCACTTTTTGCAGCCTGGATGCGCAAAGGCCCTAAAACCAATGAGTACCTTTTAGGATTTCACAGGGCATTTTTACGCATTTGGATTCCAGACTTCTTCTCACGCTTTAGGGGCCCCTAAAATGCCAGGACAGTATAAATACCCCACATGTGACCCCATTTTGGAAAGAAGACACCCCAAGGTATTCTGTGAGGGGTATGGTGAGTTCATGTAAATTTTATTTTTGTCACAAGTTAGTGGAATATGAGACTTTGTAAAAAACAAAATAAAAAAAAAAAAATAAAAATTTCCGCTGACTTGTGCCAAAAAATAAAAATTCTGTGGACTCACCATGCCCCTCACAGAATACCTTGGGGTGTCTTCTTTCCAAAATGGGGTCACATGTGGGGTATTTATACTCACCTGGCATTTTAGGGGCCCCTAAAGCGTGAGAATCCAAATGCATAAAAATGCCCTGTGAAATCCTAAAGGTACTCATGGGATTTGAGCCTTTAGCATCTTGGCTGCAAAAAGTGTCACTCATGGTATCGCCGTACTCAGGAGAAGTAGGGCAATGTGTTTTAGGGTGTATTTTACATATACCCATGCTGCGTGTGAGAAATATCGCTGTAAACGACAACTTTTTACATTTTTTATTCAAAGTTGTCAGTTTACAGAGATATTTCTCTCACCCAGCATGGGTATATGTAAAAATACACCCTAAAACACATTGCCCTACTTCTCCTGAGTACGGCGATACCACATGTGTGTACACTTTTGCAGCCAAGATCGCAAAGGGGCCCAAATTCCAATGAGTACCTTAGAGAGGGCATTTTTACGCATTTTCTTCTCACGCTTTAGGGCCCCTAAAATGCCGAGGCAGTATAAATACCTCACATGTGACCCCATTTTCGAAAGAAGACACCCCAAGGTATTCCATGAGGGGCATGGCGAGTTCATAGAATATTTTTTTTTGGCACAAGTTAGTGGAAATTGATTTTTATTGTTTTCTCACAAAGTCTCCCTTTCCGCTAACTTTTGACACTTTTGCAGCCAAGATGCGCAAAGGGCCCTAAAACCAATGAGTACCTTTAGGATTTCACAGGCCATTTTTACGCATTTGGATTCTCACGCTTTAGCACCCCTAAAATGCCAGGGCAGTATAAATACCCCACAAGTGACCCCATTGTGGAAAGAAGACACCCTGAGCGTATTCTGTGAGGGGCATGGCGAGTTCACAGAAAAAAAATTTGGCACAAGTTAGCGGAAATTGTTTTTTTGTTTTTTTACAGTCTCATATTCCACTAACTTGTGACAAAAATAAAATTTTGCATGAACTCACCATACCCCTCACGGAATACCTTGGGGTGTCTTCTTTCTAAAATGGGGAAAAAAAAAAATGAACGGCACAGATTTCTTTATTCGCATCGATCAATGTGGATGAAAAAATCTCTGCCAAAATCAGTGACTGCGGTGCGGTGGGCTGGGCGCTAGCTACCTAACAAGTAGCTAACTAACTGGCGGTGATAGGGGACCCTTATGCCCCATTCACACGTCCGCAATTCTGTTTGCGGAACGGAATTGCGGACCCATTCATTTCTATGGGGACAGACTTTGTCCCGCTCGGATCCGGAATTACGGATCCGCGCTTCGAGTCTGCACTTCCGTTCACGCAAAAATATAGAACATGTCCTATTCTTGTCCGCAATTGCGGACAAGAAAAAGCATTTCTATATAGTTCTGGCAATGTGCGGATCTGAAAAATGCGAAAGCACATTGCCGGTGTCCGTGTTTTGAGGATCTGCGGATCGGATCCGCGGATCGGATCCGCGGATCCGTGAATCCACGGATCCGTGAATCCACGGATCCGCAAAACACATATGGACACATAAAGGGGTGTGATCAATGACAGGGGGTGATCAGGGGTCTAGATGGGGTGATCAAGGGGTTAATAGGTGAGGGGGTGGGGGGGTTAGTGTAGTGTTTGGTGCAACTTTACTGTAGTTACCTGGTCCTCTGGTGGTCGATCCCAGAAAATGGGACCACCAGAGGACCAGGTAGCTAGCTATATCAGGCGCTGTTCATAAAACAGCGTCTGATATAGCTGTTTGATGCGATTTATATCGCATCTACAGCCTGCCAGCGATTGATCATCGCTGGCAGGCTGTAGTCCAACTCTTGAGACGCGCGACGCTGTGAACGCGCACAGGAACGCGAGATGACGCACCGGCGCGTCCGAACAGAAGAGCAGGACCGCCCGCAGGACGCAATCCTGCGTACGGCGGTCCTGAAGCGGTTAACACACCACTCATATAGGGTGTCACAGTACATTGCATGGTGCACGCACAGTGCCCCAAATTAGAAGTAGGAGGTCCGACCAAGCTTCTTTTTCCATCTCCCGGTTCCTAAAATCTATTCAATACATGTCCACTGATAGGGGACGTAACAGGGATTAAACTGATAGGAATAGTACTACTTAACACACCACTCATATAGAGTGGCACAGTACATTGCACGGCGCACACGCAGTGCCCCAAATTGGAAGTAAGAGGACCGACCAATCATCTTTTTCCCTCTCCCGGTTCCTAAAATCTATTCACGTCCCCTGATAGGGGACATAACAGGGATTAAACTGATAGGAATAGAACTACTTAACACACCACTCATATAGGGTGGCACATGACATTGCACGGCGCACGCGCAGTGCCCCAAATTGGAAGTAAGAGGACCGACCAAGCTTTTTTTTTCCATCTTCCGGTTCCTAAAATCTATTCGATACACGTCCCCTGACAGGGGACGTAACAGGGATTAAACTGATAAAGATAGTACTACTGATTACTAAACACACCACTCATATAGGGTGGCACAGTACATTGCGCGAGGAAGAAACCTTCAATGTTAGTGAGGACAAGGAACGGGACATGGCTAGCTTGGTATCTAACCTTGTGCAAATGGGGAGTTTGCAGTTGTGCAAATGGAGTGTTTGCGGTGCGTTAAACGGAGAGTTTGGTCTGTCACAGTTAGGTCTGTCACTGTGAAGCGGGTGTAACCCTTACACTACCTGATCGATACAACATCATACCTGATCGTATACACACACTGGATGTTTTAAAGCACGTTATTCCAAACAATTTAGTAATGTTAGGTGATTTATGCCCTTTATGGATTAAAATCCGACTCTGCGTCCACTACGTAATTTTCCGTGGGAGTTTCCGAGGCACTCCGAAACAGCCAGTATATCACATAAAGGAGGGCCTCATTCACATTGAGGTACAATTGTTCAGGTAGTGGGACTCCTACACTCATAAAGCCTATGAACTAAGTGAAAGGGCTGCCAAAAATTACAAGGAACCAGCACTGCAATACACCCTTTGTTACACATAAAGGAGGGCATCATACACACCCTTGAAAAATTATCATTGATGGCCTGCTGGTGACCCTCCAAAACATTAGGAGCAAGGTCCTGCTGTTGACCCTCTAAAACATTAGGGGCGAGGGCCTGCTGCTGAGCATTGCAAAAAATGATGGGCGAGTGCCTGCTGCTTAGCTGACCATTGAAAAAATGATGGGCGAGTGCCTGCTGCTGAGCTGACCCTGTGAAATATTGTAGGTGAGGGCCTGCAGGTGAGCTGACCCTCTCAAATATTGTAGGTGAGGGCCTGCAGGTGAGCTGACCCTCTCAAATATTGTAGGCGAAGGCCTGCAAGTGAGCTGACCCACAAGTCAGGAGGATAACCCAAGTGAGGAAGTAGAAGAGGAGGTGGTGGACGATGACATCACTGACCCAACCTGGGAAGGTGGCAAGCCAAGCGAGGACAGCAGTACAGAAGGGGAGGGATCCACAGCACCACAACAGGGTGGAATAGGCTGTGGGATGGCAAAAGGGAGAAGGCGGGCCACACCAAATAGGCCCACATACAGATGTCCTTAACCCAGGCCTTTGAACGTAAGCTCAAATACCCAGCCATCCCCCCACCCACCCACAAGCCATAGCACTAAATGCACATATTTAAAAATTGCTGGCCCTGGAAATGTTGCCATTTAGGCCTGTGGACACTGAGGCTTTCCTCAGCCTCATGGTGGTGGACGTCCTTCGTTACTCGGTCCCCAGCTGCCACTATTTTTCTCAGTGTGCCGTCCCGGCATTACACCAGCAATTGTGTCCCGTAACATCACCCGTTCCCTGATCAACGCAGTTATTGGGGAGATCCACTTAATGACTGACACAAGGACAAGTGCTTTTGGCTAGGGACGCTACATTTCCGTGGCGGCACACTAGATGAACCTTGTGGAGGCCGGTAGCTAGTCGTACCCTGGGATGGCACAGGTGCTACCAACGCCAAAGATTGTGGGCTCCCATCCCATCAGGATTTTCGCCACCACCTACATTAGTTGCAGCAAACCCCCCTTCTCCTACTCAACTTCTACCTCTGAATTCTCATCTTGCAGCACCATTCAGCCATCAGTCAGTAGCGGGAAGCAGTGTAGCATGGCAGTGGGGAAGCGGCAACAGGCCTTGCTAAAACTCATTTGCTTAGGTGACAAACAGCACACCGCTGCAGAGCTGTGGCAGGGTGTAAGGGACCAGACTGAGCTGTGGCTCTCGCCACTCAACCTACAACCAGGCATGTTTGGTTGTTCTGTCTGATAATGGCCTTAACTTGTTGGCAGCTTTGGAGCTTGGCAAGCTCACACACATGGCAATCATACAGCATACAGTATATGTCCCATGCACAACAAACATCCCAAACTTATACATTAATATAACTAAAAATATAACACATGAGAGTGGAGGTAAACCAATGGCATGGCCTGTTAATTAACTCATCAATAACCAAATAACAATAACATATTTTACAACTATAAACCATAATAACAATAATAATAATACCAACAATAATATAACCGCAAACGATAATAATAATAGAACAGAATGTAATTGCGGATAAATTTACAGCTGACAACGCTGGTGGCAGAGTACGTAGTTCCTTGTTCAACCCAGGAGGGGAGATGAAGGGAACACATAGCAGTTTCAACAGAGGTAGGACAACACTCTCCAAGGCCTGAAACATTTTCATGACACCCTGCCAGCACCCTCACCTTGAAGCGCAACCTAGTGTCACAAGGTGGGAAAAAGTTTGGAAGATGGTGAAGGAGTACATAGCAGACCGTGTCAGTGTCAGCAGTGATCCCTCTGTGCCTTACAACTATTGGGTATCCAAGCTGGACACGTGGCACAAACTGCCACTCTACGCCTCAGAGGTGCTGGCCTGCCCTGCCGTCAGTGTTTTGTCAGAAGCTGATAAGCTTATCCGTCTGTCAACTGAAAATGCTGACAGGTCGACTCTTAAAAAAATTAGCAAGGCCTGGATTGCCCCTGACCTCTCTACTCCTCCATCATATCAACATGCTTTTTAGGCTGCCCTCGCTCATAATGTTTTAGAGGGTTAGCTCACCTGCAGGCCTTCACATATAATGCTTTACAGGGTCAGCTCACCTACAGCCCCTTACATATAATGTTTAACAGGGTCAGCTCATCTGCAGGCCCTGATAATTTATGTTTTTTAGGTTCATTTCACCTGCAGGCCCTGACATATAATGTTTAACAGGGTCAGCTCACCTGCAGGCCCTCACAATTCATGTTTTTTAGGTTCAGCTCATCTGCAGGCCCTCACATATAATGTTTTAGAGGGTCAGCTTACCAGCAGGCCCTCACATATAATGTTTTAGACGGTCAGCTCACCTGCAGGCCCTCACATATAATGTTTTACAGGGTCAGCTCACCTGCAGGCCCTCACATATAATGTTTTAGAGGGTCAGCTGCCCTGAAGGCACTCGAAAATGATGTTGTAGAGGGTCAGCTGCCCTGAAGGCACTCGCAAATGATGTTTTAAAGGGTCAGCTGACTGGAAGGCCGTTCCAAATAATGTTTTTGAGGGTTAGGGCACCTGGAGGCCCCCAACTACATTCTTTTATTCAGTTTCATCGCGCCCAGGGCCACAGCCTCTGTGTGCACCATCAGCATCACGGCCATTTCCACGGCCCTTACTGGCTGCTTTCTTAATATTAAATGTTATATATGCTTAAAACTATTTCACACATACAGTAGCATAGGATTTGTAAGTGTATGCGCCAGTAAATAAAAACAGGTATTTGGGATGCGCTCACTTTACACAGGAGATGTAGCCCTGATAATGTCACAGACTAGCATACACTGTCTGCGGATAAAGTACAGTATACATCAGTAGATGTTGCACAAATAATTGACATTTCCCCAAAATACACTGTTTTCACATGTGGTACAGTATTTGACACAGAGGGCCAAACGCTATGGACACTAAATGTTGCACAAATAATTGACATTTCCCCAAAATACACTGTTTTCACATGTGGTGCAGTATTTGACATAGAGAGCCACACGCTATGGACTAGGGTTGTTTCGATGCCAAAATTTTGATTCGGTTTCGATACCTTAAAAAAGTATTGCGATACTTGATACCAATCGATACCACGCAAAAAAAATAAAATAAAACCCAAAAAAGCCTTTTGATTATTTAAACTTAAAACGTTTATTGAATTAAACAGAAAAACCTCACTTACTATTAATGTGAGGCACATGGGTCCAGTCCAAAAGCTAGGGCTACACTGTGACTTTTTGTAGCGCGACTGATTGTAGCTGCAATCTTAATAAATGCGTTCAGTTGAATGCAATCTTATAGACTGCAGCTGTCATTCCATAGTTAAAATCAATCAGTCGCGCTACAAAAAGTCTCAGTGTAGCCTTATGTAGTGTACGGGAGTTGTACTGCCCGTCACTACGGAAGGGTCACTTGGCTGCTGTCGCTTCTCTCATTTTAGGAGGAGGCTGGTAAAGGTCCTATTTGTACCATGCAATGTAAATCAATGTAATTTATGGTATTTGATTCCCCTGTTACTATGAAATGTGCTATGTGCAGGCCGGCTAGGGATGTAATTCCAGCTCTAGTCACTAGAGGGAGCTAGGTTGCCCTAGTCTATATAAGGCCCAGTCAGGGGAAGGGAAGGCAGTCTAGAGTATGCCTTAGACAAGTGCAGGCCATGTGCCTGTGAAGGCCAAACCCAGGCCTTATGGCCTGTGAGGAATCCACCCTAGGAAGATGGTGCCCTAGGAGAAGGAGTGCAGACCCTGGAGTCTGTGAAGGCCACATGTCTCAGGCCTAGGCGAGTTCAGCAGAAGTCAACCTGGAGGCAATCCCTAGAGCAAGAGGTACTAAATGTCAAGAGGAGGTACATTATAAACTGGAGATTCGAGGATATAAGCCAGAAGTAGGGCATTGGGGCCTTGAAGCATCAATTCCAGTCAGGACGAGTCAGGAAGAAAGTAAGGTTCACCTGCAATTCCAAGTCCTGTATTATCACCCTCTGTTTTACCTTGCTGGATGTAAGACCACTGCAATTGTGATTGTCTGCAAAAAGGAACTGTTGGAAAGACTGCTTACTGTATCATCACTGTTTTCAGTAAAGTTGGAATTCTGTTTTCAAGTTACAAGTCTGCACCTCTGTTATTCCTACTATAAATACGGTGTGCCACCGTTTACTGGCACTGGCGTCACGACACCTCAGGGACCCAGCCATAGGCACGTTAAACTACAACACCAAGGGCACCTCACATTCCACCTGGCTGTGTCCCGCAAGAACCCAGAGAGTGCCCCAGAGGAACAGCGTGCCGGCCTCTCCATCACTGGCATTCCCCAGGTTAGTTCCATACATTGCCCTGACTTGGGGATGCTACATTTTAGCGTCACGAACAGGATACGCACGCTTTACGGACTGTGAGCAAAACGTGAACTTTGTGCCTTAACCAGTTTGCCAAGTGACAAAA
>JAKVIS010002871.1:0-20147 GCA_033119425.1 Bufotes viridis | reverse complement strand
GGCTGATGGACCATCTGCTGTAGCATGGCCACTGCCCATGTCACTGTCTGCAGCTCTCATTTTCCTGATCAATAACCAATACACAGATAATAATAACAATCTGGCTAGCCAAGGAAATGTGGAACCTTTCACTATTTGCACAAATAATTAAAGAGTTAGCTCGATCTCGGTGGGACCTCCATCTTTGTCGCGGATATAAAGCACAAAATACTTTATATACAGAAACAAAACAAAGGATCAAAGGAGATAAATATCAAAGTTATTGATCCTACTGAGGAGAGGGCGACATAATAACCTCTCAGCTCGTTGGCGAGAACCTTAATTATTTTGTGCAACTAGAAAGAAAACAAGGTACCGTCGTCTATGCAAAAATATATGTGCGTTTATGATACATTAGTGGTAAATACAAAATAGATAATGCAACCTTTACAATGATAGACAATGACATATAATACCAATACTTTCCATTGATCTATCAACATGAATAATATGCAACAATTCAAATTAAAGAAAAGTAGGGGTATCAACCCCTTCCTATCACATTTTAAACAATTGAGGTATATGGTGGCACCATAAATTTACCAGCTCAGTCTCAGGCTAGGGAATATCAAAGTACCCAAGGACTAGTGATGTTGCGAACATAAAATTTTCTCGCTCACGAACGCGACGCGAACTTCCGCAAATGTTTGCAAACGGGCGAACCAAGCGAACCGCCATAGACTTCAATAGGCAGGCGATTTTAAAACCCACAGGGACTCTTTCTGGCCACAGTAGTGATGGAAAAGTTGTTTCAAGGGGACTAACACCTGGACTGTGGCATGCCGTAGGGGAATCCATGGCAAAACTCCCATGGAAAATTACGTAGTGGACGTGAGTCGGGTTTTAATCCATAAAGGGCATAAATCAACTAACACTTCTAAATTGTTTGGAATAACATGCTTTAAAACATCCAGTGTGTGTATACGATCAGGTATGATGTTGTATCGATCAGGTAGTGTAAGGGTTTTGCCCGCTTTACAGTGACAGACCAAACTGACAGACCAAACTCCCTGTTTAACGCACCGCAAACAACCGCAAACAGTCCATTTGCACAACCGCTAACTCCCCATTTGCACAAGGTTGGATACCAAGCTAGCCATGTCCCGTTCTTTGTCCTCACTGACGTCATTGAAGGTCTCTTCTTCCACACAGCCATGTACAACACCAAGGGTCCCCGAAAGGTGAATTGAATAGATTTTTCGAATGGGGAGATGGTTAAAAAGATGCTGGCTCCCTCCCCTTTGTTTTAATCCACCGTCACTGCGTCTGTGCCGTGCAATTTACTCTCACACCTGATATGAGTGTTATTTTCTGTAGTTCTCTTCTCATCAGTTTAATCCCTGTTACGTCCCCAATCTGGGGTCCATTTATTGAATTGATTTTTCAAACAGGGAGATGGTTAAAAAAACGCTGGCTCCCTCCCCTTTGTTTTAATCCACGGTCACTGCGTCTGCGACGTACAATTTACTCTCACACCCGATTTCAGTGTTATTTTCTGTAGTTCTCTTCTCATCGGTTTAATCCCTGTATGTCACCAATCTGGGGTCCATTTATTGAATTGATTTATTGTCACCGGGCAAGGGGTGACTCTGTGACATTGGCTTCTTACGCTCAAACATTTCCTTAACAGACACCTGACTGTGGGCAGATGAGATGGAACTGCTGAAGGTGAGAAGCGGAGTGGCGGGTGGTTGAGAGGGGGCAAGGAGGACAGCAGTGGTTGACGTGGCTGAAGATGCTGGACCAGGAAGAGGATAGTGGCTTTGAGTTTGTGTGCTGCTTGTACGCATGGGTTGATCCCATTGGCGTTTGTGATGTGAGATCATGTGCCTTCGCAAAGCAGTTGTACCATAGGTGGGTGTTGGACTTCCCACGACTCAGTTTCTTTTGGCACAGGTTGCAAATGGCATTGCTGTTATCAGAGGCAGACACACAAAAAAATGCCACACTGCTGAGCTTTGCAATGACGGCATTCTGGTGGTGGCAACAGCATATGTTGACTGGAGTGCTGTCTGGCTGACCCCAGGTGCCGATACATGCTGGCAGACTGTGCCACTAACTCCTTGCGACGACCTCCCCTGCTTCCAACTCGTCTCCTCCTCCTCTCTGTCTCCCCTTCTGATCTTTCCCCATCTTCTTCTCTTCGAGCAGGCACCCACGTGGCATCCGTGGACACATCGTCATCATCAACCACTTCACTTGTATCTGACACCTCAGCAAAGTAAGCAGCAGCGGGTACAACATCATCATCACAATGTACGTGCATGTGTGTAATCCTGCCTGACTGAGACATATCCCTGTAATCTACATCCTTTTGCAATAATGGTTGCGCATCACTAATTGCATCCAACTGATGTGTAAATAACTCCTCTGACGGATCAAGTGAAGCGGCTGTGGTGGTAGTGGTGGTGGTGGCGGCAGGCGGGAGCATGGTAACTTGAGAGCAGATGACCTAAGCTGAGCTGGAGGAGGATGGTGCATCAAGGTTCTTAGCGGAAGCTGTTGAAGATTGGGTGTCCTGTCTAAGCCAGTCAACTATGTCCTCAGAATTTTTCGGGTTCAGGGCACGTGGCCTCTGAACACTGGGCATTATTCCAGGGCCAGTGGAAATCACAGCACCACGACCACGACGGCCCCTGCTGGGTGGCCTGCCTCTGCTGTCATTTTTTTAGATAAGTGGTACTACGCGTGCTAGGTACTGTGCCACCCGTTATAAGTGTTGGGCACTAGCAGAGGGCACACTACAGTCTGTGGGCCTGACACACACACACACTGGCAGGCAGGCAACAGAAATTAGATTAAAGTGTAAAAATGAAATGCCTTATTTATCGGCAAGCTACTGTGTCACCCGGTATGAGTGGTGGGCACTGGAAGTGGGCACACTACAGTCTGAGGAAGTCAGCCTGACACACACTGGCAGCAGGCAAGCAACTGAAATTAGACTAAAGTGTAAAAATTAAATGCCTTATTTATCGGCAAGCTACTGTGCCACCCGGTATGAGTGGTGGGCACTGGCAGTGGGCACACTACAGTCTGTGGAAGTCGGCCTGACACACACTGGCAGCAGGCAAGCAACTGAAATTAGACTAAAGTGTAAAAATTAAATGCCTTATTTATTGGCAAGCTACTGTGCCACCCGTTATGAGTGGTGGGCACTGGAAGTGGGCACACTACAGTCTGTGGAAGTCGGCCTGACACACACTGGCAGCAGGCAAGCAACTGAAATTAGACTAAAGTGTAAAAATGAAATGCCTTATTTATCGTCAAGCTACTGTGCCACACAGTATGAGTGTTGGGGGATGGCAGTGGGCACACTACAGTCAGTGGAAGTCGGCCTGACAAACACTTTCAGGAAACTAACCTTAGATTAAAGGGTAAAAATGAAATGCTTTTTTTTCATACACGGGCAGGCCAGGCAACTGCAATATATATATGGAGAAAAAAAAAAAGCAGACTAATGTAGCAGCCTGAAAAAGTGCTTTTTGGGGTGCTATCAGGATGCTGTCCTTACAGCAGAGATCAGATGAGTCTTTTAGGACTGGACTGGACACTGAATACACTAGCCTAGCTATCGATTTCCCAATTAAATCAGCAGCAGCTACACTGTCCCACCTCTCACTAAGACTGCAGCTTCCGAATGAATCTAAAATGGATGCTGTCCAGGAGGTGGGAGGGTCTGGGAGAGAGGGTATTCTGCTGATTGGCTGGAATGTGTCTGCTGACTGTGAGGTACAGGGTCAAAGTTTGCTCAATGATGATGTATAGGGGGCGGACCGAACATCGCATATGTTCGCCCGCCGCGCGAACGCGAACAAACTATGTTCGCCGGAAGCTGTTCGCCGGTGAATAGTTTGGGCCATCTCTACCAAGGACTTTATATCAATGTCTGATCCTCAATTGAGCAATATGCATCTTTGCTAAGAGAATGATCATAATTGACTAGGAGTCTTTTCACTTACGGATCCACAAATGGGGACCTTTGACTATTTACCGGGCTAAGTAACTTATCAATACCGCAAGCAATTAACAAGATAAATGTATACGTTACCAAGGGTCAAAGGTGAATAGGACTCTGGAGGGACGGTCAGCTCTCCATAGGGTTCCCCGTGATCCAGGATAAAATCCACATTCTGTTTTAGTACTTTGCTTGTAGAACTTTTTTTTTCTTTCGGACTTCCCCTCTCTCATCTCGTCTATGATTAATATTCACAGACTTATCAAAAGAATACACCCCTTTAGATAACAGTCTTCCAACCAAACTAGAGGGTGTGCACATATGGTAATGGTACTATGATCACACATTACCCAAAATGCTTTGTAGTGAATGGTGTAATGTTACCTGCCGATACCTAGGTGGCAATGTTGTGTAATCTATAAATGTGAAATTTTTAAGAATTAAATTTATATAATGTCACTTCATGTTAAGTTTTAAACATCCACCACCTGGGACATACATCAAAAAGAGAGGCATACCCCCTGACACTCGAAGCAATTAAAACCTTAGCTTCCCAGAAACTAGTATAACTGTTCTTACGTCATAAAGCTAAAATGTAGACAACAAATGTGTGGGTTTTTGGATTTTACAGGTGCCTTATCTTTTGAAAATAACACATCTTTTTTGGGCAACTTCTCATCAGCAGAAATCCAACTGAGCATGCTTTCCTAGATACCTCAGGAATACATACTTCTGGTGATACACACACAGGATATATATACTTTAATATATGATTATAACATGTAACAAAATAAAACCAATATTTGAAATATAAAACACATATGTGATATATTGATTAGCTTGGGTCAAAACTAAATACAATCCACTATATGAACAGACAGACATTAAATGTTTGTCTCATTAATAAATCTCATCATAAAGAGATGCCAGATGAGTGCCAGGAAGAACCTTATCTCGGCTCATAGCCTAGTGATGAGGTAAATTACTCCCTTAGAAAGGCCCACATCTGCCAGGTAGAATCTTTTCTTGAACCCATATTTTTTTCTTTTACACAATGAAGGTTTATACAGAAGAGTGAATATAAGTTCAACATGGCTTCTTATAGGCCATGAATACACGTTATAACAATAATAATGTATAAATGTTTATATAATTATGAAAAGGCATGACAGCAGCATAAGTAGGCCTCAGAGTGGCACAATGACAGAGTGTGGAGGTGTCGGCAGTTGCAGCAGCATTATCAGGAGCAGGCCACAGAGTGGGACAATGACAGAGTCTGGAGTTAGCAGCAGCATGATGAGACCTCAGAGCAGCACAATGACAGAGTCTGGAGGTGGAAACAGCATGATTAGGCCTCAGAGTGGCACAATGACAGAGTCTGGAGGTGTTGTCAGCGGCAGGATCAGGAAGAGTCCAAAGAGTGGCACAATGACAGTCTAGAGGTGGCATCAGCATGAGTAGGCCACAGAGTGGCACAATAACAGAGTCTGGAGTTGGCAGCAGCATGAGTAGGCCTCACAGTGACACAATGACAGAGTGTGGAGGTGTTGGCAGCAGCATCAGAAGGAGGCCACAGAGTGGCACAATGACAGAGTCTGGAGGTGGCAGCAGCAAGAGTAGGCCACAGAGTGGCACAATGACATAATGTGGAGGTGGCGGCAGCAGAATCAGGAGGAGGCCACAGAGTTGCACAATGACAGAGAGTGGAGGAGTCGGCAGCAGCAGCATTAGGAGGAGGCCAATGACAGAGTCTGGAGTTGGAAACAGCATGAGTAGACCACAGAGTGGCACAATTACAGAGTCTTGAGGTGGCGGCAGCATGAGTAAGCCACAAAGTGGCACCATGGATGATCTAGTCTGATGTATCCGGCATTGGTGTGTGGAAATCCTTGCTGATCCACGCCTGATTCATCCTGATGCAGTGTCCCACTATGTGCTATTTGTGGGCACTTTAAAAACTCTCGCTAAATGTCATATTAAATGTATTGTGGTATCATGCTGTATCATTATCAGGCTGGCAGTATCATTTACCCTTATTCGCTCCTAGGTGGTGCTGGCACCACTTATATATATATATATATATATATATATATCTGGGGGTGTAAATTTAGTGTGTCCGATGTTAATGAAGAGATGAGGAAGTTAAAGGAGGAGGTGGAAATTTGTATTTCCACCTAAATAATTCAAAAAGATTTTACCGCATATAAGTGCAGCGCCTAACGCAGAATACAAGATTTTTTTCCAATGAAATAATTACAAAAAGATTTTACTGAATATAAGTGCAGCGCTTCATGCTGAATACAATATTTTTTTCAAATGAAATAATTCAAAAACATTTTTACCGCATATAACTGCAGCGCTGATCACCCACTATCTGTTTCTTTTTCTATTGATATATGCCTCTAAAGGCTTTACCACATATAACTGGAGGAGTGAACGACGGGTATATTTTTATTTTTCCACAAATATACGCCAATAAAGGCTTTTCAACAGTGGGTATTTGGCTATCTATCAGTTTCAAAAAAGCAACAGCGCCTGAGGCGGAGTGATCTGAAGTGAAAGGGACGTAGCAGAGGAAGTAGGTCTGCACTGGAAGAGCGAGCCGAGGTCCTCCTGCGGTTTCTGTGCTGCAGAAAAGTCCTCTTAGTGTTCAGTAAGCAATGCCACAGATAGATGCAGGAAGGTGTGAATTAGTTCACATTTTTGTGCATGGTTAGTGCATAGTGTGTTCACCTATATTGGTGCACCGCTCTTATGGATGTCGTCATGTAAGCGCATAGTGTGTGAAAAGCAAATACGAAATTTCACCACAATGTAATTCGGTCCATACCGCAAAAAGGAATTTCCCACATATGACTACAGCACAGAACGCTGAATATATCTTTATTTTTCTACAAAAATACAACACTAAAGGCTTTACCACATCACTTTAACTGCAACAGTGAACGCTGATTATATTTTTATTTTTCGACTGCTATACGTCAATAAAGGTTTTTTAAGATAAAAGTGCACCGGTGAATGGCAAATGTATATTTCTTTTTCAATTGCAATACGCTAGTAAAGGCTTTACCAGATATAACTGCAATGTGTACGGAGAATAAATTTTTCTTGCAGTACTGAAATACGCCCCTATATGCTTTTACCAGAAATAACTGCAGAAGTGACCCACGAATATATATTTTTTGTTGGACGAAAAAAGGCCACTATATGCTTTAACCAGAAAACAATTAAAGAGGGAAGTGCGTATATATTTTTCTTGTAGTACTGAAATATGACCCTATACGCTATCACCAGAAATAACTGCAACAGTGCAGTGCATATGTATTTTTCTTTTTTTGACTGAAATATGCCCCTATACACTTTCAACAGAAATCATGGTAACAGTGCAGTGTGTATATATATTTTTGGCCTGGTTGACATTATCATGTATTTGGCCCATCTTCTGATCTGTCAGAAGGAAGGAAAAATGAGACGCACAATGGATCCTGTCTGTGTAGCATCTGTAAGGCCTGTATGGTCCCATCAGAAATGGCTTATGATTTGGTAGCCAAAAGCAATAGTGGGTACAAAGCACAGAAGACATGCAAATATTCCATTCATATGTCATCTCTGTTTTGGATCCACTCCTGTTTTTTTTGGCGTTAGCAATGCTGATGTATTACTGACCAAGTGGTGACCGAGTGAAGGTGGATTCTTAACAGGCAGGATCCGTTTTTTTTTTGGGGGGGGGTTATTGTTCTGACGGTTTAGAGGAAGGGCAAAATAATCAGTGACGTCAACACAAACTATACTACTTGTATAAAGGTTTTTCCAAACTGATCAATTAGTTATTTTTCATAATAAGATCTTGTATCTATCACTGTGCTTATGTCCCCACATAATACTTCTCCAGAGAAAACACATGTAAGCTAGTCTGATTTTCTTGTCAGGTGCAAGAACATTGTTCCTATTTGTGGGGAGTAACAATATGGAAGCTTTTGTTATAATGTTGGTTTTCCGATATATGGTCCTATTATACGTACCTTTAATTATTGCTACTTATGCTGCTGTTTTAAATTTCTCACGCTATGTGGTGGGGACCCCATCTTTATTTTCTATTGGACCCTATGAATCACAGTTGCACTGATTACATGTGTATGTCAGTTGTTAAATACTAGACTGTTATTTAGGTGCCTTATATAAATGAGGCTTTTGGCACTTCAGACACATGTTCAAACCCAGTTAGGGCACAATAATCAATGCTAATACTGATTTTAAATTGCTATTGGAAAACGTAAATGCCTAGGCTACAAACAATATATCCGATTGATTTTGTGCCACCTGTGTTAAAATCTAAACTCTCTAAATGTCAGGATATCAGTGGGTCATCTCTCCAAAAGACCTTACCTATTTTATTCAAGAATGTTGAGCATTACTTTACAGTTGGAAAATATTTCCTGGAGCTGGAAAAAAAAATATTGCACAGAAGACAAATATTCTATGTCTTATTTAAATGTGATTAATTCAACAATTTATCCAAAATCACAGGACTTGGAATGGGGAGACAAATAATTTATTATGGCGGAGAGTTCAATCCTTCTTGTCTTTCTTGGACTGAAATCTAATAAGGTATCACTACGTAAAACTGAAATATATTGAAATTTTGAACACATTTTAGAAGAACCTGCAAATTAATAGAATGGATGTACAGCCTTATTTCTATGATAAAAGAACACTAAAGTACCCCCATTGGACAAAGAAGAAGAAATTAGAAGTCGCTGATTACAGAGTAGGATGCTACTCTGGTAATTCAAGGAGATTGCAAGGGGTTTTTAACCCCAAAGCAATTAAATTCACACTGCATGATGATTTAGTTTTAAACAAAGTAACTTAAGTCTGCTGAAAGGGAAGGACACTTAACCAGAGCAGCAGTTTAATGAACAAGCTATTTAATCATCCTGCAACACTTACAGAATATTCCAGTGTTCTATGTAGATACAACCCTTTAGGCATCTCTTGAGGAACCAGACATATGTATATTATTTTATCAAATGGAAAACAATATTGTATTTTTTTCATGTTTAATACTGGATATTGAAACTGTTTATTTGCCATCTTGATACACAAAGAAGGTTAGTTTAGGTTCACATCTTTAGCAGGTCAATCCAGAAGTCTGCAGAGGAGCAGACTACCGGAGATATCATATCTGGCATAGTTGGATACCACTCTGCACCGTATTGACTTTTGGTTGTCCTGCGGTTTCTTGCTATGCCAGTTATGGTAACTCTGGTTGTCTACTCTTCTGTCAGAACAGACTACCGGATTTACCTGCTTTAGATATGAACCAATCCGAACTGCAGATATATGCCTGAAGCTGATATACAGGTGAAACGCGAAAATTTGAATATAGTGCAAAGTTCATTTATTTCAATAATGCAACTTAAAAGGTAAAACTAATATATGAAATAGACTCATTACATGCAAACAAAGAACAAACAACGGCCCTGAGTGTCTTTAGCCCATCACGTATTCACTAAAGTAGTGTGGCATATAAACAGGCACCCAATACGCAAATCACAGGAAGAAGCTCGCAATTGAAGCGAAAAAAAAGGAACTAGAGCTCATAGACTTCCAAATATGAAAAAGTATAAACTTTATTATCATAGTACATAATGATTACATATACATTTAAAAGGGGGTAAGGGGATCCTTCCTGGTCTCTTTAATTGACTTCAATTCATACCTCCTGGTGCAATCACCTACCTCATCCATTGTGCGCCTCTTACATCAATAATATGCGCACTTATTACCTAACCGCCCAGTCACATGATCGGAAAAACATAAACAGCGCAATATCACCACAAATCACATAGTATCGCAGGATGCGCATAATCGGCATATACGCCCGGTCACATGGCCGGAGCGTGCCATAAGCCGCGAATCCATGCTAGATAGCATTGCAGGATGTGCATGATCTTCACTTATCGCATATTCGCATCATCGAAAAAAGCGCATAATCGCCACACATCACAAAATATCGCAAGATGCGCATAATCACCACACATCACATAATATCGCAGGATGTACTTAATTGCCACTTCTTGCATATTCGCCCGGTCATTTGATCGGAGCGTGCCATAAGCTACACTTAAATAATATATAGATGCCTCAAAGCTATCTGCGGAATGCGCCCGACGTCACAAAACTGAGGCATATAATGTAAAACAATGCATGGTGGAACAACCATTCATACCACAAAAATAACAGTGAAGTAGTGCAACAAGTGACCGAGTGCGAAGTGAATAAAGTGCCAGTGCAAAACCATATGACAAAATATGACAAGTCAAGTGCTAAAAATATTTTTTGTTTGAAAAACATGACATAATAATATATAATTAGTTATGACCGTAAATATCTGATATAGTGCAATAACAAAATCTTGATCATGAAGATGTGAAGACTATAGATAATAGCTGTGATATAAACTTCAATTATAATGCCAAGGTCCTAAATCAAGCTTCAAAATTGTTATGTTCCACTGTGCCATTCCAATCCAAGTGATGCATAAAGTAGTGCCTAAAAAATCACTCATTCCATCAATTGCACTATGAGGGGTGTAATCTACTGGGCTAGCTGCCCCTGTGATCTTATTTATATTGGGATGACAACCCGGGAGTACAAGAAAAGGATACGTGAGCATATTCTAGGTATTGAAGCGGCTGCATATGATGAAGAATTGAGAACTTTAACAACAATCCCTAGACACTTGAGCTGTGCAAGGGGCCCCAAAATTTCTGATGGCAGCCCTGGCTTTGAGTGGTAGGGTGGAGTTCTTGGACTCCCACTAATCTGATACTGATGATGACTAGAGATAAATTAATTTTTCAAAAATTCGATTCGCTGGTTCGCGAATTTTTGGGAAAAATTCGGTTCAACCAAAATTCTGTTTCACCTGAGTTTGTTCTTGGCGAATTTAGTTAAAAAACATCTATTTTCTGGCTGCAGAGAGCCGTTATAGAGGTGTAGAACACTGTGCCTTGCAGTAATATGCATAGAGAGTCTGCTTTCATAGTAAGATGATACTGTGAGTCCGTATGACATGCAGATGACAGGCGTTGCACTTAGAATCACTGCACACTTCACTTATTTGGGCAGTCATGAGGCCAAAACTGACCAAATAACTTAAGTATGAACTAAGCCTTACAGGTCGATGTTAGCGCCAAGAAGAAGCACACTCCTTTTACACTGTAATCGGCTGATTCCGGGTAGATGTCTGCTGAACCTGTTCTATTAAACGCTTAAACAAGTAGAGCCTCCCGACAGAGTGAAGAGGGTGTCAGAAGGAAGTTTGTGTCGACATCACTGATTATTTTGCCCTTCCTCTGATCCATCAGAACAACCCCCAAAAATGGATCCTGTCTATTGAGCATCCGCCTTCACTCGGTCAGCATTTGGTCAGTAGTCCATCAGTATTGCTAATGCCAAAAATACAAGAGTGGATGCAAAACAGAGATGACAAGTGAACGGAATATTTGCATGCCTTCTGTGTTTTGTACCCACTCTTTGGCAACCAAATCATAAGCCAATTCTGATGGGACTTTATAGGCCTTACAGCTGCTACACAGAAAGGATCCATTGTGCATATAATTTTTCCTTCCTTCAGATCAGAAAAAGGGAAAAATAAAAGATGTTAGCCAAGCCAAAAAGGCAAAATAGTGGCCCAGTTATGAAGTGGGGAGGGTGAGAACAGCTTGAGAAGTGGGGAGGTGGCGGCAGCATGAGGAGGCTACAGAGTGGCATGACAAAAATTGCGGAGGTGGAAGCAGCATCAGGAGGCCACAGAGTGGCATGACGACTGAATGTGCGGGTGGCGGCAGCATCAGGAGACCACAGAGTTGGAGGTGGCAGTAGCATGAGGAGGCCACAGAGTGGCACGACAAGAGATTGTGGAGGTGGAAGCAGCATCATGAGGCCACAGAGTGTCACAATGAGAGAGTCTGGAGGTAACGGCAGCATCAGGAGACACAGAGTGACATAATGACAGATTGTGGAAATTGCAGCAGCATGAGGCCACAGAGTGGCACAATTGCAGAGTGTTAAGGTGACGGAAGTATCAGTAGACAACAGAGTAGCCTAATGACAGAGTCTGGCAGTGGCGGCAGCATCAGGAGACCATAGAGTGGCGCAATGGCAGAGTCTGGAAGTGGCAGCAGCATCAGGAGAACAGAGAGTGGCACAAGGTGTGGAGGTGGCGGCAGAGTGTGGGGATGGCGGCAGCAGCAGGAGGTCACAGAGTGGCACGAAGATAGTGTGTAGGTGGGTAGCAATAATAGAACCCGCTGACGATTGTGGGTGTAAAAGGAGCACTTGGAACCAGATGTGTGGCATCATGCAGTTGCCAGCATCAAAATAGTAGCTGAGGCAGGTAGCCAGAAGAAACCGGTCTCTTTTGTCAAGGTTTGGGTGAGGCAGCATGGATGATCTAATCTGATCATTGGTGGGTGGAAATCCTGTCTTATCCACGCCTGATTCATCTTGACAAAGGTCAGTCTCTCCACATTTTGGGTGGACAGGCGAGTTCTTCTTGGGGTAACTATGGCCCCCGCCACACTAAAATCCAACTCTGATGCCACACTGGCTGCCCAGTAGTTCAGAGGATCTTCAATGTGGGGTGGCAGGATGCTGTCCAAGTATGGAAACCTCGCATATTAGCCTATGTTGGGGATGCCGTTCTGCCGCTGCAGCTCAAGGAGGGTGTGCAAGTTTGACGCCCGGAAAGATCGCGGGTGCATTGCGGGAAAATGCGCGATTTTTCCAGGCAAGTGCAAACTGTTTTAATGCATTTTGCACGCCGTGAGAAAAAATCGGCATGTTTAGTACCCAGACCCGAACCGGACTTCATCACTGAAGTTCAGTTTTGGAGTTAGGTGTTATGTTGATTTTATTATTTTCCCATATAACAATCACTTCTATGGGGCCTGTGTTGCGTGAAAAATGCACAATATAGAGCCTACTGCGATTTTCACGCACACGCAAGTGATGCATGAAAATTACTGCTCATGTGCATAGCCCCATAGAAATGAATGGGTCCGGATTCAGTGCGGGTGCAATGCGCTAACCTCACGCATTGCACCCACACGGAAAACTCGCCCGTGTAAAAGGGGCATAAGTGCTGCCCCCCTGCTGCCACGCCTCCATACTCTGCTGCGAGCACTGCCTGAGCCAGAAACATTTACGCCTCTGCCATTCCCCTGTGCAGGGCCTGGCACTTCTCTGTATGACATACTATTAGATCTAATAATCCAATGTTAGATTAAATATTTTTTATTGCGCCACTAATACACTGCAAACAGGGCTTCAGAATATATCACTGCACCACTGAGTGGCAAAGATATTTTTTATTTTTCGACTAATACACGCAAAAACGGGCTTTAACACAGATAACTGAACCGCTGAGCGGCAAATATATTTTTCCTTTTTCCACTAATACACTTAAAAAAGGGCTTTAAAACAGATAACTGGACCACTGAGCGGCAAATATTGTTTTCCTTTTTCCACTAAGGCGCGCAAAAAAGGGCTTTAAAACAGATAACTACACCGCTGAGCGGCAAATATATTTTATTTTTGCCACTAATACATAACAAAAAGGGCTGCAATTTTCTCCCTTCACTCAGACAACGGCTAATATGCTTTAGAACATATAACTGTACAGCACAAGGGCAAATAAAACATAGAAATATTTCCTTGTAATAAACCTTGTTAATGCCTGTATCAAACAGCACTTGCATCCTAATAAGACAGTTTTGCTGGAATTACAGAGCTGTATGATGACAATTTGGATCCCCAGTCAGTGCAGCAAGGTGTAATCGGATCGTTCCTATTACCCAGATGTCACCTCCCAGTGAACGGCTGTTCAACAGAAATGCTGGTGGAATGATTTCTCCCTATCCTTTCCCTACACTTTGTGTAATCTTTCCTTGCACTTGTAAATCTATTCTTTTACCACAATCAAGTCTTTCCTATCACTATCCCCAGCGCCTGCAGACACGTCTCTCCCTGCACTAAGGACTCTGGTGAATGGCAGAATCTAAGATGGCCGCTCTATTTATAGGGCTGTGACATCACAGGGCTGGCTGCTGATTGGCTGCATGCATGTTAGTAAGGGTGATCCCTCCTTCTCAGAGTTCCTTGCCCCATGTCCTCACACGTTTAGCAGCCATTTTAGGAAAAATGTGATTCGTTAACACAAAGCGTGAGGAAATTCAGCTTCCTTGCAAATCGAAATTTTTCCTGAAATTCGGATCGAATTCCACTTTGTCAGCTTCGATACGCTCATCTCTAATGATGACCTATTCTGAGAAATGCAGTATGTAGAAATTCAGGGCACTCTCCACTTGTGATTATGCTTTGGAACTTTATTCAATATATATGTTTCAATGTACGCAAATATTAAAGAAAGTAGATTCTCCTAATGCGATGTGACAACATTTTGGTCCTTTAGACCTTCCGTCAAGAGAGCTACACCCGTACAGTGATTGGCAGCAGAGCAGGATGTTTGACCTCTATCGATACACTAGTAATGGCCTACCCTAAGAATAGGCAATCACTTGGTAAAGACCAGACAACCCCTTTTATACCTATGGATGTAGAATGGGTTGTCATAAAAGCTCCTGTGGGTATAATGTGTAGTTGTCCCATTACTTTTGTCCACATAGTGTACTAGTGAGACTTAGACTTTTGATTTTTTCCACACTGCAAATTGATGTCATATTAACAAGAAGACTATGATAAAACATGATTCATGGCTAATTTAACAAATGTTCCCTGTTGTTTTCACTATACATCGTACTCAATGTATCATGCAGGTTTAATCTAGCAATTCACAGCTATTCACCCACCAGAGAAACAGTCCAGGATCTTCATATGTGTCTATTGTCCTAATGAGTGACCCTGCTGTTTCCATTTTGCATGTATCTTTTGATATATAGAGACTGCTATTTTTTCTTGAAGAATTAGCTTAGTGTAATGGAATTTATACAATTAACCTACCTAGAATATTTATATAACAAGGCATGCAATAATTTAAAAATGTATAATTAGAATAATAATGATTCCAATATTGTAATATATTATTTTTCTTTTCTTTTTCTAATCGAATAAGCACAGGGGGAGGGAAAGGCAGATCATAGGAAGAATATCAGAGCAAAAACATTTATTGAGACAGTTTGTAGTTAAAAGTTTTTTTCAGAATAGGTCATCAATATCGATGGGGTCAAACTCCCAGAACCCCTGCCAATAGGCTGTTTGAAGAGACTGCAGCCTCTTCCTAGGCCTGTGATATCATGTTCATCAGTCACATGACCTAGGCGCAAGTCAGCCCCATTTAGGTAAATAGGCCTCCGCTGAAATACCAAACACAGCCACTATAAAATGGAGGGGGCTGTGCTTGGTAAGCTGCAAGGAGGCCTCCTCAAACAGCTGTTTGGCTCTGGTGCCAGTTCTCAGACCCCTGCTGAGCTGATATTGATGCTCCATCCAGAGTATCTGATCGGTGGGGGTAGATGACCCCCGGGACCCCCACCGATCAGCTGTTTGAGAAGGTATGGGCACCCTGTCAGTGCCACAGCCTTCTTCATTCACCAAGCACAGCGTCGTACATAGTACAGTGGCTGTGCTTGGTATCACAGCTCAGCCTCATTCACTTCTATGTGGCTGAGCTGGGCCTAGGCCAAGTAGCCAATGAATGTTTTGTCACTTGGCCTAGGGAAAACAAAGATGGCTGTTAGCATTGCTGCCTTTTCAAACAGCTGATCTGTGGCGGTACCAGGCATTGGATCCCCACTAATCAGATACTGATGACCTATCCAGGGAACAAGTGATCAGTATTTAAATCTCGAAAACCCATTTAAATTTAAGCCATATTCTTATCAGTTTGATAAAAATTTGCTATAATGAGTGTTTTTGAGCTGTCAGGAATTCAGTGCTATAAATTAGAATAGCAACATGACTGGACCAACTGAAACAAAAACACAGTCATAAAAAATGCCACTGAATGTGTTCATAGCTTTTAAAAGGGTTTTCTGGGAGCCAAATAAATGTTGTAGAAGGTTGGAAATGTTCTAAAATAAATCTGATGCTTCTGGCAGTCTATGGGCCACATTTATTAAGGCAAGAGTTTTAGACGCCGGTCATAATAAAGCCGCATATCTGGCAGAGATCCGCAAGCCTCTCCATAACTTTGGTGTATCCAGCGAAGTTCTAAATGTAAGACAGCTTCCTAGCCTAAAACAGGAGCATAAAATAGTAAAGGAGACAGGCTTTCTGGCCCGTCTACTTCCCCGCCCACAATTTTAGACCTGGCTTGAGCTGGGCGAAGTCACAGATAGCGGCACAATTAACCGTTGCACCTCTATCTGTGTCTGAGATATTTATTTCAAATAGTTTAAAATCAAGACCTAAAAGTAGTGTTGAGCGAACAGTACCGAATTTTGGGGTGTCCGTGACACGGACCCGAACCCGGACATTTTCAAAAAAGTTCGGGTTCGGGTCCGGTGTTCGTCGATTACTTCCCGCTTTCTGAAGGGCTGCACAGCAGCCAATCAGCTAGCGTTTTACTTCTTGCCCTAAGAGCCCATCACAGCCATGCCTACTAATGGCGTGGCTGTGATTGGCCAGTACAGCATGTGACCCAGCCTCTATTTAAGCTGGAGTCACGTAGCGCCTGCACGTCACACTGCTCTGATTAGTGTAGGGAGAGGACGCAGCTTCTGTGAGGGTGAGATAGGCAGGGATAAAGAAGTGAATGATCTACCTTTCTACACCTGTGCATCAGAACAACTCAGCTGAGCAGTTCACTGAAAGTCACTATTTTGTTGAGACTGGCCAGAGCGATTTTTACTGGCACATGTAACTGGGCTGACCGGCGGTGGCCATTTTGGGACTTGTGGTGCGCCAGCACAAGCTGCCACAGAGTCTAAACCAAAGCTCCAAAGAAGTGAAAAATCTACACCTGTGAATCAGAACAACAGCGATTCAGCTGCTCAGTCAAAGTCAATTCTTTTTCCAGCTGGGCAGACCGTTTTCTGGCACATGTTACTGGGCTGATAGGCGGCGGCCATTTTGGGACTTGTGGTGCTACAGCAAAAGCTGCCACAATGTCCATTAATCTCATGTAATAGTCGATTTTTTCATAGATATACTACATCAGGGGTTTGGCTGTGCTTGTGTCACCCATACTAACTGCAAAGATATTTAATATATCAGTGGTGAAACTGAAAGTAACCCACTTGGATAGCAAATCCCATGAATGTGCTGTTCCAGCTAGGCTAGCCAGTGCCACTACAGCCAAGTCCAATACTGTCAGACAGAAATATATTTTTTTTTATGTGCCAGAAATATAAATTAAAAAAGCTTTCACTGTAATAATAAAATTATTCTGGTGTTAGACCAGAAGAAGCACTCCTGTTGTAATTAATACTGTAAAAGGCTTAGGCAATATTTCTCCCAGTGTGGGAAATTTATCTAGCAAAACTAGCATTTTAAAATTACGGTGTTCTGAAATACCAGCAGTCCTCTTGTAATTAATACCACAGAAAGGCATTATATCGTCCAGTGTTGTAATTTTGGTGAAAAAAGGCCAATTTAATCAATCTGGTGTTAGTTACACCAGAAACAGTAGGCCTCACGTTTTTACTCCTGTAAAAGTAATTAATACAGGAAAAAGGCATTACATTATCCAGTGTTGTAATTTTTGTGAAAAAAAGGCCAATTTAATCAATCTGGTGTTAGTTAGACCAGAAACAGTAGGCCGCACGTTTTTACTCCTGTAAAAGGAATTAATACCTGAAAAGGCATTACATTGTCCAGTGTTGTAATCTTGGTGAAAAAAAGGCCAATTTAATCAATCTGGTGTTAGGTACACCAGAAACAGTAGGCCTCACGTTTTTACTCCTGTAAAAGGAATTAATACCGGAAAAAGGCATTACATTGTCCAGTGTTGTAATTTTGGTGAAAAAAGGCCAATTTAATCAATCTGGTGTTAGTTACACCAGAAACAGTAGGCCTCACGTTTTTACTCCTGTAAAAGGAATTATATTTCCCGTGTGGGAATCTATGTACCAAAACAAGCATATTAAAAATTCTGGTGTCCAATTTGCAGCAGTTTTCTTGTAATTAATACCGGAAAAAGGAATTATATCTTCCAGTGTGGGAATTTTAGGGCTAAAAATAATATATTTTATTGTGGTGCGAGTTGAATCGCAACAATGAGGAAACATTCTATTAAGGGACGAGGACGCGGTCGTGGTGGTGTCCGTGGAGCCTCTGTTGCTGGCAGAGGACGTGGCCGTTCGGCCTCAGGCGCACAAAGTAGTGAAACAACTCCCTCAAGTAGCCGGCAGAATTTACAGCGATATTTGGTGGGGCCCAATGCCGTTATGAGGATGGTAAGGCCTGAGCAGGTACAGGCATTAGTCGATTGGGTGGCCGACCACATTGTCTTCTGCCCAGTCTTCTGCGGAAAGCGCACAGGTGGCACCTGAAAACCAAGCCCATCAGTCTGTCACATCACCCCCATGCATATCAGGGAAACTGTCTGAGCCTCAAGTTATGCAGCAGTCTCTTATTCTGTTTGAAGACTCTGCTCCCACGGTTTTCCAGAGGCGTCCACCTAGCCCTTCCCCAGCGGTGGAAGACATTCCATGCACTGACGCACAACCACTTATGTATCCAGATGATAAGGACATGGGAATACCACCACAGCAGAGTGACCGAGTCTCTGATGATGACGAAACACTTGTGCCCACTGCTGCGCTCTTATTGCAGTGTGCAGACTGAACAGGAGGAGGTCAGGGAGGAAGACTGGGTGGAAGACGATGCAGAGGACGATGAGGTCTTAGACCCCACATGGACTGAAGGTCGTGCCACTGACTTAAATAGTTCAGAGGAAGAGGCAGTGGTAAGACTGAGACAACAGCGAAGCCAAAGAGGGAGCAGGGGGTAAAAGCAGAACAGCCGCCGTCCAGAGAGTTCGCCTGCTATTGGCCAGCGCCAACAGGGACCCAGCAACCCAAAGGCATCCTAGTCAACCTCGAGCCCTTGGCCTCAATGCCAGCATTTCTAAACTACTGGCCTTTGAAATGCTGTCATTCCGGCTGGTGGACACAGACGGCTTCAAACAGCTGATGGCCATGGCTGTCCCCCAGTATGTGGTTCCCAGCCGCCACTACTTCTCCAAGACAGCCGTGCCTTCCCTGCACATGCAAGTGTCCGATAAAATCAAGTGTGCACTGCGCAACGCCATTTGCGGCAAGGTCCACCTAACCACAGATACGTGGACCAGTAAGCACGGCCAGGGACGCTATATCTCCCTAACTGCACACTGGGTAAATGTAGTGGCGGCTGGGCCCTAGGCGGAGAGTTCCTTGACGCACGTCCTTCCACCGCCAAGGATCACAGGGCATCATTCTTTGCCTCCTGTAGCCTCCTCCTCCTACTCGGCTTCCTCCTCCTCCTCTGCTTCCACCAGCTCATCCAGTCAGCCACACACCTTCACCACCAACTTCAGCACAGCCCGGGTAAACGTCAGCAGGCCATTCTGAAACTCATATGTTTGGGGGACAGGCCCCACACCGCGCAGGAGTTGTGGCGGGGTATTGAACAACAGACCTCAAGCCCGGCCTGGTGGTGTGCGATAATGGGCGAAAACTCGTGGCAGCTCTGGGACTAGCCGGTTTGACGCACATCCCTTGCCTGGCGCATGTGCTGAATTTTGTGGTGCAAAAGTTCATTCACAACTACCCAGACATGTCAGAGCTGCTGCATAAAGTGAGGGCCGTCTGTGCGCGCTTCCGGCGTTCACATCCTGCCGCTGCTCGCCTGTCAGCGCTACAGCGGAACTTCGGCCTTCCTGCTCACCGCCTAATATGCGACGTGCCCACCCGGTGGAACTCCACCTTGCACATGCTGGAGAGACTGTGCGAGCAGCAGCAGGCCATAGTGGAGTTTCAGCTGCAGCACGCACGAGTCAGTCGCACTGCGGAACAGCACTACTTCACCGACAATGATTGGGCCTCCATGCGAGACCTGTGTGCTCTGTTGCGCTGTTTAGAGTACGCCACCAACATGGCCAGTGGCGATGCCACTGTTATCAGCGTGACAATACCAATTCTATGTC
>JAKVIS010002870.1:0-20368 GCA_033119425.1 Bufotes viridis | reverse complement strand
GCCCGTTGTGGTCAGGTGTGTTCAGTATCGTCTCAGACTTTAGTGGAACTCAAGTAAAGAATTCTCCGCAGAATGCCTTATTCTTTATAGACATTTGTAAGTTGCCTATAGAGGTCAGGATACCGTGTGCCTTTTGTTACTTACCACCAAACTAGCTATTACTAGATATTGGAAGTCTACTACAATTCCTCCATTAGCTGAGATACTTTCAGGAGTGCACACATCATGCGCTTATGAGAAGATTTGGGCGTATAAAGACCAGAAATTAGATAAGTTCTTAATCCACTGGAATACATGGCTGTCCCATTCTACCAGTTTAGCGCTTCCATCTATCGATCTACGAATGTGATTGAAGCGGTGACCTTTGTTAATTGTTTTGATTATTTTTCTGTTCCTTTTATTTTGTTTGTTATATGGTACATATTGTACGATTTTGTGCTTTTTGGCATCTTCGGACATATTAGTCTGTTCTTGCTTATTTTCTGCGTGCCTCTTAGTCGAGCAGGTGAAGTGGTCCTTGGGACCTATATTGTTTTAATCTCTACTAGGTATGCTATGCTGTCCTTCCAGATTGTCCGAATATTTTATATGCTATTTTGGACTTGTAATTGATTACTTAATTGATCATCTGTCTGTACCTTTTATGTTGAAAAATCCTCAATAAAAATTATTGAAAAAGAAAAGGAGATGGAAAAATGTCGTCGTGTGAACGTAGCCTAATGAAAATTGCACAGTTGAGGGTGACAGAAGCCCTTTAACTAATGTGTATGTAAGTCCTGATGAGTTTTATAATGTTTTTTTTCCATTACTTGGATAACCCCTTTAAGTATTTTACATTTAAGCCCAGGAGCTTGAAGTTACTCATCTAGATGTAGAGAGGTTTCCTAATTAAGACTTGTTTCCACTCAGTCAAAGTTATATCGATAGAGATCTGGAAACTGGTGCTGGGATGAAGAATAAAAATGATGCTCGATCCTCCTGGTCTATCTATGATATAGTCTCTGTAGTTCTTGTTCCATGTATGGTCATTTAAGGTGAGGGAAACAAAAGAAACACTGCAGTCAGGATTTTTTGTGGGTTTTTTTTTATTTTTTTGGGGGGGAGAAGGGGAGGGAAGAAATGGGGAAGGGAAGGTTATTTTTGTTTTTTGGGGAAATATTTTTTTTTATTTTTTTTTTAATGGAGAGGGATTTAGGAGAGAAGAGGAAAGGAGAAGTAGGGGAAGGGAAGATTATTTTTGTTTTTTCATATTTAAGTAAGGGGATTTTTAGTTTTCAGTTGTTTTTTGGTGGCAGTAGTTCAGGATGGTGCTTGACTGTTGGCCTTTACACTGGCTCTTTTTCCGGAGGCTCTCTAGATTTCATTTTCCTCCTCCAGAATATGCAGACGCTAAAAAAAGAAGATCAATCAGTTATTTAATATCCGCTATTTAAATGTGAGCTCTGAATGAAATGTGTGCACAGATCCTCCAATGTGTTCTCGTTACATTATAACATATCTGACCTTGTAATATGCGCCAAATTTATCATGAAGCCTTCAGCACTGTGATAAATCTGGCGCACCTTGTGACTGCCTGGACTAAGTTTACGCTGTGTAAATATTAATAAGCAATAATACGCTAGCTCCATAGAGTATCTTATAAATGCTACCTACCATATGCCAGCGATCAACATGATGGTGACGGAGCCGGCCACAGATATTGCTGTGAGGGAAGCATTGCTATTATGGAGCTCCTCTAGAAGTGGCGACTCAGGCGCTGTGATGTCAAGCACATCAGGAAGTGTAGGGCGAGAATGGTATTTTTCTATCGCCTGTTCCGATCCACTGATAACTAAATGAGGAAAACAATTACATTAACAGTTCATACCATGAAGAGAATGATACTGACTTTGTAGTGTATCTTATATATGACATAATATTATATATTTTTCTGAATTGTCTGTATCATGGCGGCTCAGAAGCACTGTCAAAACGAAGAGTGGCTCCAAAATACGGAGCGGCTTAAATTATCACTTTATAGGTTTTCCTTACAAATACTAATCTAAAATAACCCCAAATTATAGGTGACAGTTCAGATTTTCAGAACTAGATCCTTTCTCACTAATTAACACCTATAAGCAGATATGAATCCCATGTATCTAAGTATTACCACCCAGCATAGTGCCAGTAATAATATGTCCTCACCTGCCACATTGTAGATGATCTTACTCACTGGCACTTCAGAGTCCAGGATGGTGGTACACGTGTACCGGCCGGAGTCCCCCTTCAGTACACCCTTGATCACTAGGTAGGGCTCCCGTGTGATTTTGGGTTCATGTTCATGATGCTAGAGAGATAATATAGAGAACTGTGAGAACCTCATATGTCACAATTACTTAAAATTCATTGTCATTATTATTAAGACAAAAATAGATAACTGATGATAATTTGCTGACATGACATAACATGGGTAAATGCTAACATAGGTAAAAGGACTTCCTGATAAATGTTTTGGGTAATGAAGGAAAAGGTTTGGGAAGCGCTTCCTTAATATGATGGTCATATAACTTATTAACAATCTCCCAGTTTTATAATTATTTTGGGCATCTGCATTTCACTTACCAGGGTGAACACGTTCTGATAGGAGTCCTCCAGCCTCGAGTACCATTCAAAGCTGCAGTCCAGAATTAGTTCTTCATACTCTGGAACTTTGATATTTATCTCTAGAAAGAAGGAAAATGAAAGAAGATATTACAGAAGTAATTGTGTAGATTTTCTGTCCTGCATTTAAAGGGGTTGTCTCAATAACATGTCTCCTTCCATATGACGTAATAGAAAATATGGGCATCATAGAGGGGACTGATAGTAACTGATTATATTCTTCTGTCTCCTCACCTCCACAGTTTACAGTCTCTGCGAGATGAGACTTGTGGTCTTTACATGGAGAGCAGGACCGTCCAGTTTTCAGATCTGAGAGAAGAAGAAAGAAAGGAAATATGAGCCAAGCATTAAAGACACTTTATAATATTATAATAAATATGCTAATCATATGCTGGTATCTATCACCCCTCTGTCACCAGCACATGGGCAATATACTGTACAGGCTGCCATCACCCTTGTAGTCTGCTTATGGACAGAATCATATTAATGTAAATGTCCTCCTGCTTCAGGAAGTCTGATTCTCTGCCATGAACTATGAACTATTGGAAGTGACTGGAATATTTAGTGTACAGTGAGGATTTGGGGTCTTATATTTTTACTGGTGTACTATGTGAATGTAGATATAAGAATAGAAGACTTCTACTTTACCAAAACATCTGTTGGAGGTGCACAGGCAGCTACATCTCTCCAAGTAGTCTGTGAAAAGAGGAGATGGCATATAATAGTCAGCGGGTGCTGTGTACAGCACCTATGTAGTGCTGCTCACCTTTGTATAATAGGCACAATACACATACTATACACATAGTTTACAAACACTTATACTGTACCTTGATTTTTGGAAGGCCCCGGCGCAGACAATCTTCTCCTCGGCGCAGGTCTTGCAGTTAGTATAGGTTTGCACCATTAATCCTGGGGAAATGCACTTGTGTTATAACCTACCAATCTTATAGAGAATAATAATGACAAGAAGCTAAATCTGGTATAAAATGTACTTACCACAGCTGTCTGCACCTGAGGAATGGAGAAGAAAGAAGACATTACTGACAGTTCTCATTGTCAAACCCAGAAACCTCTAATCTCTGGGTCTCATTATTATTTGATATCAGTGTCTCTGTCCTAATAGCTGTGTTTTCTAGATTTCCATTGACAGGAATCTCTGAGCTGCCCCAGTACGGTCCGGGCCCTCTATAGAGCGCAGCAGCTCCTAGTGCAAACATCCCTGACAACGAATCAGATGCTGGCTTTCATGTGTCCAATACAAGGTAGGAGATAACAGCAGTGATGTGATTGGTGGATGTGGGGATCTCTAGTTTGTGTCTCCATTACTATTACTACATGAGGCCTGTGTGTATAATACATTTATATGTCATATTATAGCACATGTTATATCTAGAAGTACTCACCTTGTTTATTTGGACACCTCCCTAAAAGGGAGAAATGAAAGAATACAGAATTACTAATAGAAAACGACAGAGAACAGAAATCCCCTATATATGACGGCTCCATCTATAACATGGCAATAAAACCACAGAAAACTGCACAAATAGCAGTTCCCATTATAGGACTTTTTATTACAATCAATCCCTCCTGTCACTAGGCTGTAGAGAAAGGAAATTGAGCAGAAAACACCATCTCTGACAACCTACCAGACACATAGAACACAAGTACAATGGTAGATAGGTAAAAGATTTCACTTACGTTGGTTTGAGTCCTGGACGATAACCTTGAGGTTTTCTTTGAGTCGCTGGAATTGGAGTCCAATGATGTGAAGAAGCTGGATCTCTAAAATATATAAAGAGGAGAATAATGAGTCCAATCCCCTCATCTATTGGTCTGTGCCCCCAACACACTGACAATTCCTATTAATAAGAGAAGTAGAATTCCAGCCTACATAGAAAATATTGTACTTACCCTTAAAATCTATATCCTGGATGACGTCCACAGATTTTTATATTCGGACGCAATTTCGGATATAGCATATTTATCTGGAAGGAAAATAATGGCACATTACTAATTTATCTAATATCTGCGGTATCTATCTAGGCTCTATCTAGAGATTTCATAAAACAGAAATAATAGTAATAATACAATTACCCAGTATCCCGACTTCATCCTCAAGGTAGTCCAGGACTTTTTCTCTGCGGCTTTGGCAAACCGCTTGATGTTCACATAAGCTTCTATTGAGTCAATATCATCGACTTGGCTTTCGATAAAGGTGTTGAATTTATCCATAGCCATTTTCCCCTGGAGTCGCATGGAATGCAACAGAGAGATTGTCCGATGAAGACAGATGTTACCAGCAGTAGAAGCCACATGGTCTGGATAGAACCAGGCATTTTTTGTAGAATCGCTTCCAGTAGCAAATAATCGCTAAGGACGCAAGAGAACAGAACTATGTCCCACTGAGAAGACAACAGCACTGCACAGGTTAGAGCTTCAGGCACTAGTTAAGGGACACTGTCTTTATGACATCACTGTATGATGTCACCGGGATATGCAAATGAGGAACACATAAGCCAACGGATTGGTGGAAAATGCAATTGTGACATCATCACATGAATATGTAAATTAGGCTCTGGAGAACATAAGCCATTGCATTGGTGGAAAATGTGATTATGACATCATCATATGCAAATAATGCTCTGGAACATGAGATGTTAAAGTAAAAAAAAAAAATTTTTCATTGAAATCTAAGTCACAGATAATACATATAATGACTTTATTACCAGAATATACATATCAGACATGGGTAACAGAACATGTACCACCTGTATATTTCACCAAGCAATAGCTCGACTGTTATAATATATTTAAATTTTATCAGATTTTTATTTTTAAACAATATCACTACAGATGAGCGAATTTCTCAAAAATTCAATTCAGACGGTTCACCGAATATCCCAAAAGATTCAATTCAATCTGAATTTATTCATGACGAATCAGGTTAAATAAACTGCTATTTCCTGGCTGCTGAGAGCCTGTATAGTAGTGTAGAACACTGTGCATTGGAGAAACATGCATAGGGAGTCCACTATGCTAGTGAAACAGTACTGTGAGTCAGTATGACACGCAAATGACTGAAGTCATTCTTAGAATTACTTCACACTATACTTATTTGGTCAGTTACGGGGCCAAAACTGACCAAATAACTCAAGTGTGAACTCAGCCTTACAGGTCAATGTTAGCGCCAGGTATAAAGAACTGTGCAATGGCCCAAGATTCTACTATAGAGTGAGAGAGCGCAGTCCTTTCACACCGTCGTCAGCTGATTCCACATAGATTTCTACAGAACCGTTCTGTTACATGCTGAGACGAGTAGTGACCCCCTGACAGAGTGGAAAGGGTTTAAGCAGTAAGTTTGTATTGAAGTCACTGATTATTCTCTGATCCGTCAGAACAATTACCCAGAAAAAACGGATCCTGTTGCATCAGTTGTCATCCGTTTGAGCCATTTCCGTCTGAGATTGTTTTATTTTTATGGAAAATGCATGCAGGACTTTTTTCCCATCTAAAAAAACGGCAAACGTCAGGGCTGGTGCACAATGGGTAATGTGTGAATTGTGTTGTTACTTTGCCACTGATTTTTTCAACTGCAGTTGCACTCTATTGAGGTCATTTGTCAAACTGGTGTAAAGTAGAACTGGCTTAGTTGCTCATAGCAATCAATCAGATTCTACCTTTCATTTTCCAAAGAAGCTGTGAAAAATGAAAGGTGGAATCTGATAGGTTGCTATGGGCAACTAAGCCAGTTCTACTTGAATGAAAAAAATGAATGTCCAGAAAAATAGTTAACTGGGAAATGCCCTCTGTTGCAGATCCACCAAATCTCGGGCTCCTTTTCTGTCATCCAAGATGGTCGCACTCCTTCTCAGACTGCCTGGTGCACACTCTGGATCCGTATCCCAAGTCCCTTCCTGCCTGTCCGTCCTTATTCTTGGATTGGACAGTACTGTTCACATGAGATGTGATGGCCAATCCGAGGGCAGCAGGATGGTGTGTCATGGACTATAGATGCACAGTATGCATCAGGTCGTTTGAGAAGGGGTGCAGCCATCTTGGATGACAGAAAAGGAGCCCAAGAACTGAAGGATCTGTAGCTAAAAAGATGAAAAGGAGGACACCAGGTAACAGCACTGTTTCTGCCCCAGTTAATGTGAATTCTTTTTTGAACCAAAGGGTCGCTTTAAAGGGAATCTGTCAGCAGTTTTCTGCTGCCTTCACTTTTAAATCCTAACAGCTCCAGCACATGCCAATGAGTCCTGATATTCATGAGCTCACCACTCTCCCCGCCCACCTGCCTCTGATTGGCAGATTTTCTACTGAATCAGCAGCAGGTGGGCGGGAAAAACAGGAGCTCATGAATATTCAGGACTCCTCATTATGTGCTGGAGCTGTTCAGTACAATATTTTGGCAAAATGGCTGAGTCAATTAAAGAAAGGGACCCAGTATTTTGCTAAGGGGATCTGTCACTAGTTTATGTTACCCTTAGTTAGAATACCATAAAACTAGTGACAGATTAAGGCATTTTACTGTTATACACTGTATTTCTGGGAATCCATAGAGGGCTTAGCTTACCGACCCCACAGATGTCTTAGTGTTAGAATGTCAGAAGATAGGTAATGAGGTCCTTATGAATAGAACTATATTCCTAACTGCTTTTATGTACTCCACATACATTTGGATGTATGAGTACATTAGATTTTTACTTCCCTACACCTCTGCTACATTTTTCCTTTCCACGATTGTTGATAAATGACAGAAACCAATGATTAAACACCACATAGTATAAAATAAGAATATCATAAAGCGTCCTCTTCCTAGGCCAGTGATGTCACGGTTAACGGTCACACGGCCTATATGCAACTCAGTCCCATTCATGTGAATGGGCTTGGGCTGCCATACCAAGTACAGCCACTATACAATGAACAGCACTCTGTGCTTGATCAGCTGAGTGCTAGGAACCCCCACCCAGGCTCGGACTGGCCCACAGGGTTACAGGGGAATCCTCCGGTGGGCCCCTGAGCAAGGTGGGCCCCTAGTCTCGCACCCCCTGCACAAGTGGAACATAAAACATTAGATTTACTGCACTACATACATATATTCAATGTACAGCACCTCAACCAGCCTATGTTGCACTCGCACTTGCCAGCTCCTTCACTCAGTACGCCTGCGCCGACTGAGGAACGTTACGGCACAGGCGCGGGAATTTAGAAGCAGACGGGCCAGCGGGAGGAGGAGAGCACTCGCTGGCCCTGTCTATCAAGAGGAGATGGAAAAATGTCATCGTGTGAACGTAGCCTAATGTCGGCTAATGAAAATTGCACAGTTGGGGGTGACAGAAGCCCTTTAACTAATGTGTATGTAAGTCCTGATGAGTTTTATAATGTTTTTTTTTCCATTACTTGGATAACCCCTTTAAGTATTTTACATTGAAGCCCAGGAGCTTGAAGTTACTCATCTAGATGTAGAGAGGTTTCCTAATTAAGACTTGTTTCCACTCAGTCAAAGTTATATCGATAGAGACCTGGAAACTGGTGCTGGGATGAAGAATAAAAATGATGCTCGATCCTCCTGGTCTATCTATGATATAGTCTCTGTAGTTCTTGTTCCATGTATGGTCATTTAAGGTGAGGGAAACAAAAGAAACACTGCAGTCAGGATTTTTTGTGGGTTTTTTTTTTATTTTTTTGGGGGGGAGAAGGGGAGGGAAGAAATGGGGAAGGGAAGGTTATTTTTGTTTTTTGGGAAATATTTTTTGTTTATTTTTTTTTAATGGAGAGGGATTAAGGAGAGAAGAGGAAAGGAGAAGTAGGGGAAGGGAAGATTATTTTTGTTTTTTCATATTTAAGTAAGGGGATTTTTAGTTTTCAGTTGTTTTTTGGTGGCAGTAGTTCAGGATGGTGCTTGACTGTTGGCCTTTACACTGGCTCTTTTTCCGGAGGCTCTCTAGATTTCATTTTCCTCCTCCAGAATATGCAGACGCTAAAAAAGAAGATCAATCAGTTATTTAATATCCGCTATTTAAATGTGAGCTCTGAATGAAATGTGTGCACAGATCCTCCAATGTGTTCTCGTTACATTATAACATATCTGACCTTGTAATATGCGCCAAATTTATCATGAAGCCTTCAGCACTGTGATAAATCTGGCGCACCTTGTGACTGCCTGGACTAAGTTTACGCTGTGTAAATATTAAGCAGCAATAATACGCTAGCTCCATAGAGTATCTTATAAATGCTACCTACCATATGCCAGCGATCAACATGATGGTGACGGAGCCGGCCACAGATATTGCTGTGAGGGAAGCATTGCTATTATGGAGCTCCTCTAGAAGTGGCGACTCAGGCGCTGTGATGTCAAGCACATCAGGAAGTGTAGGGCGAGAATGGTATTTTTCTATCGCCTGTTCCGATCCACTGATAACTAAATGAGGAAAACAATTACATTAACAGTTCATACCATGAAGAGAATGATACTGACTTTGTAGTGTATCTTATATATGACATAATATTATATATTTTTCTGAATTGTCTGTATCATGGCGGCTCAGAAGCACTGTCAAAACGAAGAGTGGCTCCAAAATACGGAAGCGGCTTAAATTATCACTTTATAGGTTTTTCCTTACAAATACTAATCTAAAATAACCCCAAATTATAGGTGACAGTTCAGATTTTCAGAACTAGATCCTTTCTCACTAATTAACACCTATAAGCAGATATGAATCCCATGTATCTAAGTATTACCACCCAGCATAGTGCCAGTAATAATATGTCCTCACCTGCCACATTGTAGATGATCTTACTCACTGGCACTTCAGAGTCCAGGATGGTGGTACACGTGTACCGGCCGGAGTCCCCCTTCAGTACACCCTTGATCACTAGGTAGGGCTCCCGTGTGATTTTGGGTTCATGTTCATGATGCTAGAGAGATAATATAGAGAACTGTGAGAACCTCATATGTCACAATTACTTAAAATTCATTGTCATTATTATTAAGACAAAAATAGATAACTGATGATAATTTGCTGACATGACATAACATGGGTAAATGCTAACATAGGTAAAAGGACTTCCTGATAAATGTTTTGGGTAATGAAGGAAAAGGTTTGGGAAGCGCTTCCTTAATATGATGGTCATATAACTTATTAACAATCTCCCAGTTTTATAATTATTTTGGGCATCTGCATTTCACTTACCAGGGTGAACACGTTCTGATAGGAGTCCTCCAGCCTCGAGTACCATTCAAAGCTGCAGTCCAGAATTAGTTCTTCATACTCTGGAACTTTGATATTTATCTCTAGAAAGAAGGAAAATGAAAGAAGATATTACAGAAGTAATTGTGTAGATTTTCTGTCCTGCATTTAAAGGGGTTGTCTCAATAACATGTCTCCTTCCATATGACGTAATAGAAAATATGGGCATCATAGAGGGGACTGATAGTAACTGATTATATTCTTCTGTCTCCTCACCTCCACAGTTTACAGTCTCTGCGAGATGAGACTTGTGGTCTTTACATGGAGAGCAGGACCGTCCAGTTTTCAGATCTGAGAGAAGAAGAAAGAAAGGAAATATGAGCCAAGCATTAAAGACACTTTATAATATTATAATAAATATGCTAATCATATGCTGGTATCTATCACCCCTCTGTCACCAGCACATGGGCAATATACTGTACAGGCTGCCATCACCCTTGTAGTCTGCTTATGGACAGAATCATATTAATGTAAATGTCCTCCTGCTTCAGGAAGTCTGATTCTCTGCCATGAACTATGAACTATTGGAAGTGACTGGAATATTTAGTGTACAGTGAGGATTTGGGGTCTTATATTTTTACTGGTGTACTATGTGAATGTAGATATAAGAATAGAAGACTTCTACTTTACCAAAACATCTGTTGGAGGTGCACAGGCAGCTACATCTCTCCAAGTAGTCTGTGAAAAGAGGAGATGGCATATAATAGTCAGCGGGTGCTGTGTACAGCACCTATGTAGTGCTGCTCACCTTTGTATAATAGGCACAATACACATACTATACACATAGTTTACAAACACTTATACTGTACCTTGATTTTTGGAAGGCCCCGGCGCAGACAATCTTCTCCTCGGCGCAGGTCTTGCAGTTAGTATAGGTTTGCACCATTAATCCTGGGGAAATGCACTTGTGTTATAACCTACCAATCTTATAGAGAATAATAATGACAAGAAGCTAAATCTGGTATAAAATGTACTTACCACAGCTGTCTGCACCTGAGGAATGGAGAAGAAAGAAGACATTACTGACAGTTCTCATTGTCAAACCCAGAAACCTCTAATCTCTGGGTCTCATTATTATTTGATATCAGTGTCTCTGTCCTAATAGCTGTGTTTTCTAGATTTCCATTGACAGGAATCTCTGAGCTGCCCCAGTACGGTCCGGGCCCTCTATAGAGCGCAGCAGCTCCTAGTGCAAACATCCCTGACAACGAATCAGATGCTGGCTTTCATGTGTCCAATACAAGGTAGGAGATAACAGCAGTGATGTGATTGGTGGATGTGGGGATCTCTAGTTTGTGTCTCCATTACTATTACTACATGAGGCCTGTGTGTATAATACATTTATATGTCATATTATAGCACATGTTATATCTAGAAGTACTCACCTTGTTTATTTGGACACCTCCCTAAAAGGGAGAAATTAAAGAATACAGAATTACTAATAGAAAACGACAGAGAACAGAAATCCCCTATATATGACGGCTCCATCTATAACATGGCAATAAAACCACAGAAAACTGCACAAATAGCAGTTCCCATTATAGGACTTTTTATTACAATCAATCCCTCCTGTCACTAGGCTGTAGAGAAAGGAAATTGAGCAGAAAACACCATCTCTGACAACCTACCAGACACATAGAACACAAGTACAATGGTAGATAGGTAAAAGATTTCACTTACGTTGGTTTGAGTCCTGGACGATAACCTTGAGGTTTTCTTTGAGTCGCTGGAATTGGAGTCCAATGATGTGAAGAAGCTGGATCTCTAAAATATATAAAGAGGAGAATAATGAGTCCAATCCCCTCATCTATTGGTCTGTGCCCCCAACACACTGACAATTCCTATTAATAAGAGAAGTAGAATTCCAGCCTACATAGAAAATATTGTACTTACCCTTAAAATCTATATCCTGGATGACGTCCACAGATTTTTTATATTCGGACGCAATTTCGGATATAGCATATTTATCTGGAAGGAAAATAATGGCACATTACTAATTTATCTAATATCTGCGGTATCTATCTAGGCTCTATCTAGAGATTTCATAAAACAGAAATAATAGTAATAATACAATTACCCAGTATCCCGACTTCATCCTCAAGGTAGTCCAGGACTTTTTTCTCTGCGGCTTTGGCAAACCGCTTGATGTTCACATAAGCTTCTATTGAGTCAATATCATCGACTTGGCTTTCGATAAAGGTGTTGAATTTATCCATAGCCATTTTCCCCTGGAGTCGCATGGAATGCAACAGAGAGATTGTCCGATGAAGACAGATGTTACCAGCAGTAGAAGCCACATGGTCTGGATAGAACCAGGCATTTTTT
The DNA here is from genome assembly GCA_033119425.1 of Bufotes viridis. Lineage (NCBI taxonomy): Eukaryota > Metazoa > Chordata > Amphibia > Anura > Bufonidae > Bufotes > Bufotes viridis. The sequence goes on along the minus strand of JAKVIS010002870.1, from coordinate 8,150 downwards.
GTAGAATCGCTTCCAGTAGCAAATAATCGCTAAGGACGCAAGAGAACAGAACTATGTCCCACTGAGAAGACAACAGCACTGCACAGGTTAGAGCTTCAGGCACTAGTTAAGGGACACTGTCTTTATGACATCACTGTATGATGTCACCGGGATATGCAAATGAGGAACACATAAGCCAACGGATTGGTGGAAAATGCAATTGTGACATCATCACATGAATATGTAAATTAGGCTCTGGAGCACATAAGCCATTGCATTGGTGGAAAATGTAATTATGACATCATCATATGCAAATAATGCTCTGGAACATGAGATGTTAAAGTAAAAAAAAATGTTTCATTGAAATCTAAGTCACAGATAATACATATAATGACTTTATTACCAGAATATACATATCAGACATGGGTAACAGAACATATACCACCTGTATATTCCACCAAGCAATAGCTCGACCGTTATAATATATTTAAATTTTATCAGATTTTTATTTTTTAAACAATATCACTACAGATGAGCGAATTTATCAAAAATTCAATTCAGATGGTTCAACGAATATTCCAAAAAGATTCAATTCAATCTGAATTTATTCATGACGAATCAGGTTAAATAAACTGCTATTTCCTGGCTGCTGAGAGCCTGTATAGTAGTGTAGAACACTGTGCATTGGAGAAACATGCATAGGGAGTCCACTATGCTAGTGAAACAGTACTGTGAGTCAGTATGACACGCAAATGACTGAAGTCATTCTTAGAATCACTTCACACTATACTTATTTGGTCAGTTACGGGGCCAAAACTGACCAAATAACTCAAGTGTGAACTCAGCCTTACAGGTCAATGTTAGCGCCAGGTATAAAGAACTGTGCAATGGCCCAAGATTCTACTATAGAGTGAAAGAGCGCAGTCCTTTCACACCGTCGTCAGCTGATTCCACATAGATTTCTACAGAACCCGTTCTGTTACATGCTGAGACAAGTAGTGACCCCCTGACAGAGTGGAAAGGGTGTGAGCAGTAAGTTTGTATTGAATTCACTGATTAATTCTCTGATCCGTCAGAACAATTACCCAGAAAAAACGGATCCTCTTGCATCAGTTGTCATCCGTTTGAGCCATTTCCGTCTGAGATTGTTTTATTTTTATGGAAAATGCATGCAGGACTTTTTCCCATCTAAAAAACGGCAAACGTCGGGGCTGGTGCACAATGGGTAATGTGTGAATTGTGTTGTTACTTTGCCACTGATTTTTTCAACTGCAGTTGCACTCTATTGAGGTCATTTATCAAACTGGTGTAAAGTAGAACTGGCTTAGTTGCTCATAGCAATCAATCAGATTCTACCTTTCATTTTCCAAAGAAGCTGTGAAAAATGAAAGGTGGAATCTGATAGGTTGCTATGGGCAACTAAGCCAGTTCTACTTGAATGAAAAAAATGAATGTCCAGAAAAATAGTTAACTGGGAAATGCCCTCTGTTGCAGATCCACCAAATCTCGGGCTCCTTTTCTGTCATCCAAGATGGTCGCACTCCTTCTCAGACTGCCTGGTGCACACTCTGGATCCGTATCCCAAGTCCCTTCCTGCCTGTCCGTCCTTATTCTTGGATTGGACAGTACTGTTCACATGAGATGTGATGGCCAATCCGAGGGCAGCAGGATGGTGTGTCATGGACTATAGATGCACAGTATGCATCAGGTCGTTTGAGAAGGGGTGCAGCCATCTTGGATGACAGAAAAGGAGCCCAAGAACTGAAGGATCTGTAGCTAAAAAGATGAAAAGGAGGACACCAGGTAACAGCACTGTTTCTGCCCCAGTTAATGTGAATTCTTTTTTTGAACCAAAGGGTCGCTTTAAAGGGAATCTGTCAGCAGTTTTCTGCTGCCTTCACTTTTAAATCCTAACAGCTCCAGCACATGCCAATGAGTCCTGATATTCATGAGCTCACCACTCTCCCCGCCCACCTGCCTCTGATTGGCAGATTTTCTACTGAATCAGCAGCAGGTGGGCGGGAAAAACAGGAGCTCATGAATATTCAGGACTCCTCATTATGTGCTGGAGCTGTTCAGTACAATATTTTGGCAAAATGGCTGAGTCAATTAAAGAAAGGGACCCAGTATTTTGCTAAGGGGATCTGTCACTAGTTTATGTTACCCTTAGTTAGAATACCATAAAACTAGTGACAGATTAAGGCATTTTACTGTTATACACTGTATTTCTGGGAATCCATAGAGGGCTTAGCTTACCGACCCCACAGATGTCTTAGTGTTAGAATGTCAGAAGATAGGTAATGAGGTCCTTATGAATAGAACTATATTCCTAACTGCTTTTATGTACTCCACATACATTTGGATGTATGAGTATATTAGATTTTTACTTCCCTACACCTCTGCTACATTTTTCCTTTCCACGATTGTTGATAAATGACAGAAACCAATGATTAAACACCACATAGTATAAAATAAGATTCCCTTACGTCCTACCAGCAGCACAGATGGGGTTAACCACCCCCCCGTGGACTGGCAGGACCGGCGGAATGTTTAATGAGCCCAAGACTAATAACTCAATTTAACAATTAAGTATCTCCTTAAAAGGAGGAAGTCAACCCCCAGCCCACTGTGTTTTTTTCTGTCCTCCTGGACAGGTGGACTAGGCGGTTTGTTCCCCCTTTCTTATGGAAAGTGCGGGAGCCTTCTTTTCGTTTGGGTAACGGCGTTGCCCTTTTTCCTAGGTACCTTGTCAGTTTGGCCGGCAGCTTATTTGCTGCCGGCCCAGCTGCAGTGCGCCTGGCTGGGAGTATTTTGGCGGCGTCCTTGGTCCAGGATTCCCGGTCCCTGTGCGCCGCCATCTTCCGGAGGTGACGCGGGGACTCTCCTTTGCATCACCTCCGGGTAATCCGGCCGTGATTTTTCACGGGCACGATTTTTTCATAGATGCGATTTTTTTATGCATCTTCCTGTGGAGGATTTACTGGGGAAGGGTGGATTGGCTATCCCTCCCCTTCCCCTATTTTGGGAGGCTGTGTGCTCCAGTTCAGTCTCTGGCTACATATGCTTTTTCAGCTAGCTCCCAGAGTCCTAAAATTGGTGTTGTTCCACTTGTGGTGTTTTTTCCTCAGCTGCCTCCGGTCTATTTTTCTACCTTTCCTGCGTAGATAGGTGGTTTACAAATGTTTTATTTGTCCCTTTTTTCCCGCAGTGATGTCTTCTCCGCGGGATTCGGAAGGCAGGAAAGTGGATTCCAAGAGGAAGCATCTATCCTGCTACCATTGCAGCAGTCAACGGTTATTGTAAGCTGATCATACCTGCACTCGTGAGATCGCAGAAGCTAAACAGCTTAAGGCTGGGCTAAGACCAGCTTGGGAGACCGGTTGGGAATCCCTGGGTCTGTTGACTTAACCTACACCAGGTGTTACAGCTGCCGTTAGAGGTTTCTGACCTCTAGTGAACCTACGTTGCAGGATATGTATCAATGGCTCTATTAAAGGAGTCATAGGCCTGCTGGATGGAAAGGCTTCCTATTCGTGCCCAGGCCCCTATGGAGACCTCTGTCCCGGTAGAGAGACCTCTGGTCTCCTTAGTTTCTTCTCTCCTCGGATGAGGAGGAGCTGACTTTGTGTTTTCTCCCTGGAAAGACACAGAAGTTGCTCAAGTCCATCAGGTCGGGGGACCATGATGTTGACTGTGGGGAGCCTCCCGTTCCCGCTACTCGGGCACATCGTGTCTTCAGAGCGGATGAGACCCTCCTCTCTATCATGATATAGAGTGGAAAAAACCTGGAAAAGGTCGGTTTTAACAAAGAAGTTTAAATCCATGTTCCCGATGGCTTAACCCTTGGTGGATTCGTGGGGATCCATTCCCAAGGTGGACATGGCTATTGCCAAGTTGTCCAAGCGCACTCTGGTTCCTGCAGACGATGGGTCTAGCTGCAGGACCCCTTGCAGAGTGCACACTAAGACGGGTGTTACAGCAGCTGCGGCTTCCGCTTCCACAGCCATAGCGGCTTTTGAAGTCTCTACGTTCCTCCGATCTCGCCTGGATCAAATTCAAGTTGATGTGAACCAGAGGTTTTTCCAGGACGACATACTGGCTGCTTTCAAGACCATCAACCTGGCTACGGACTTCTTGTGCGATACCGCACAGCTCCAGTTGAAGCTAGCGAGCTATCACATGCTATCATATAGCATGGTCCTGGGCATACAGATCAGGCCCATGTAGCTACAGCATCTTGGCTCATGAGCCATGTGGTACCCTGACAATTCCTCAATAATACAGAGTGACTGGAGAGCACAGTGAGATGGGCTTGAGGTGCTCTCGTGGAGGAGCCAAAGATGGAAAATCCACCTCCTGACTACGGGCCTCTTCGAGGCTCTTGGTTAATTCCCGTTACTCCTGCCGTCCTGCCAATAAGCTTCCCCATTCCTAAGCTTCATGTACCCGTCGGAGTCGTCTCTCCCACTTCTGAGAAGAATGGATCCAAGAGATCTCGGATCCTGGGTCCTGAATATCATTTCCAACGGTTATTTAGTCAACAACACCTCTATTCCTCTGGACAGGTTTGTCAAGATCAACCTTCTACAAGCTGCCAAGGAGGCGATCCTAGAGGCCTACATTCAGGACTACATTTGCAAAGGGGCTCTGGAGGAGGTTCCGGCAGGAGAACGGGGCCTAGGGATCTATTCACCAGTTTTTCTGGTTCCCAAGGCTTCAGGAGATCTCCGGATGATTATCGATCTGAGATATTTCAATCGATTTATAAGGAAGGTGAAGTTTCGTGTAGAAACCATCAGGTCAGTAGTTCACGTCATCAATCCTGGAGACGTGATGGCAACCCTGGACCTCAAGAATGCATATCTGCACATCCCGATCCATCCTGGTTCCAGGAAGTATATCAGGATCACGGTCCAGGTGTCCAGTGTCGTCAGGCATCTTCTGTTTGTTGCCCTTCCCTTTGGCATTTCTTCTGCCCCTCACACTTTTACCAAGGTGGTGGTTCTGTGGTGGCGGCTTTGAGGCTTCAAGGACTGACCATCATTCCTTATCTGGACGACTGGCTTTGAAAGCCTCTGCTCTAGCGGTCCTAACCCAACTTCTTCAGGTAACAATCTGCTTTCTGTTCCACCTAGGTTGGATCATCAGCTGGTAGAAGTCGAACGTGAGCCCGTCGACTTCAGTAAGATATTTAGGCTTCATAATCGACTCCACTGGGATGTCGCTCCAGTTGACTCCAGAAAGAAGATTCCGGGTTCAGAACACGGCAAGTTCCTTTCCCCGGCGAGTTCCAATCCAGACTCTCATGAAGATGTTGAGGCTCATGTCAGCGTCTGCGGAAGCAGTCCCTTGGGCTCTATGGCACCTCCGCCCTCTACAGTCGGAGGTCCTCTTTAAATGGAATGGCAGCCCTGCTGGGCTAAACTCCCTGTGCTCCCTGACTTGGCAAACTCGGTATTCCCTCAGATGGTGGTGCCATCTTTTAGACGGGAAGTCTATGACCCAGCTAGTCTGGGTCATATTGACTACGGATGCGTCCTAAGTAGGCTGGGACGCTCACCTAGACGACTCTCCAGTTCACGGCACCTGGTTTCCTCAGGAGTGGCTTCTTTCATCCAATCTCCGTGAGATTCAAGCTATCCGGATAGCCCTCCTTCACTTAGCCCCTCAGATCCGGGGCAAAGCGGTGAAAGTCCAGTCAGACAATGTGACTGCGGTACTTTACATCAACCAGCAGGGAGGCACGAGATCACTTCCCTCCTGTCAGAGATCGGGGTGATTCTGGATTAGGCAGAGTTGTACCTTCCCACTTATCTGCGATCCACATCCAAGGCTCCCTCAATATGATAGCGGCTGAGCCGCGGTCTTCCGTCGGTGGAGTGGTCTTTACATCCGGAGAATCAAGCAGATAGTCCTCAAGTGGGTATGCCAGAGGTGGATCTCATGGCAACAAGGTTCAATGCCAAGGTGGAGAGGTTCTGCTCCTCTACAGGGAGGACAACCCCTGGCGTTAGACGCCTGTCAATATCCTGGAGGTTCAGGCTGGCTTACATCTTCCCTCCCTTTTCCATGATACCGAGGGTATTGATGAAAATCCGTCAGGATCAGGCCTCGGTGATAGCCATCATACTGTTTTGGCCGAAGAGATCCTGGTTTACCTAGCTCACCCAGTTGAGTCGAGGACAATATTGGAGGCTCCTCCACAGCAGACCCTGGTGTCGTGGGACACTCACCTCTGCTCAGATCTGCACAGATTCAACCTGACAGCCTGGAGGTTGATCAGTCCCTTCCCAGAATAGAAGGGCTTTCAGAGTCGGTCCTGAGAACGCTGTCTCATTCTAGAGCGGACTCTACCAAGAGAGCCTACTCTTGTATTATGAGGATATTCTCATCCTGTTGTACCTCAACTGAGGTGGCGTCTGCAGATCCGCCCCTCTCCGCTATCCTTCCAGTTCCTGCAAGACGGTCTTGATAGAGGCCTTGCCCTTCTACTCTGAAGGTTCAAGTTTCAGTCATCTCAGCTTGCCTTAACAGGCTTTTTTCTCAGGACCCGCTGATTAAACGGTTCCTTAAAGGAGCTGAAAGATAAAAGCCTACAGTACTGAGACCCCCTTTTTTCAATGGGTTTTTCAGTAGTTCTCAGGGGGTTAGCATCTCCCCCCTTTGAACCGTTAGAGGAGGTGGACATCAAGTTCGTCACTTGGAAGTTTGTGTTGCTCCTTGCAGTGACTTTGGCCAAGAGGGTCTCTGAGCTTCAAGCTCTCTCAGCACATGAGCCCTATTCTTACATGACCGGGACCTTCTTAGATTCCTCCCGTATTGTAGTGTCGGGTTTATAATAATTCAATTAAGAATGATTAATTATGGTCATAAAAATAATTAATCATAAATTTTCCATAACTTGTCGAAATTATGACCTGGTGAATTGTAGATAACCCAATCGATACAATTCACATCTGAGGCCGACTATTTCCTCAGATAATAAGTTCTTTTCATGAGAGATGACATTAATGCTAAAGATATAGTTTTGACATTAAATAATACGCAGGTATTATAAAAACATGCAGATTTTATTAGTTACACGATTATAAACAAATAAGTATATAAACACAATTATATATGCCAAGGAATATATATGGCAATGATATATGAAGCATTACAAGCTTATCATAAGTAAATAAAAAATGATATATGCCAATTAATATACATGGCATTGATATCAGGCACTAGAAGCTTCACAATAAGTAAATAAACACATGTGGGTAGGAGCAGCTTGTCACATTATAACAAAGCTATTTGGTCAGGATATCAAAACAAGAAGTTACATTATATACATTACTCTTGTTCAGAGGCGTGTCTAATCCTAGACATCTATATAGAATGATAAATACATTCTGCCCCCCTCTAACCAAACTAAAATACACCTCACATGTAGTAATGGGCAAATCCATTCAAGTATATAACTTAGAAGATAGTAGTCAAATCCTAGACTACTTTTTGCATGTATACTTCTGTCCTATTCTGGACTACTTTCATATCTGTATAACCTGGTAAGACTATTAAGACAACACAACAGACATTGGAAGAACTTGGAACAAATCTTCCAGTGGGAATTTATCATCTAGCTTGGCGAAGAATGCTACTATCAATATATCTATATCTATGCATATATGTATGCAATCATTTAATACTCTGATAAATTATGAAACTTGATTCTTCTGCAGGTAGAATGAAGGCTCACAATTATCCTATATCTAAGACTACATCTCATATAAAGAGATGATAAATAAATTAATATGTTCGCCAACATAGATGCTATGATTTTACCCACATTATCTAAATAGTCTTAATAAAATGAAACATCATTCTTTGTGTTTCTTACCAAGTCCTAGCAGGAATCTCACTTCTGCTCCTAGGAAAGCTGGATGGTCCATCACCATGGCTTTCATATTGGTAGACCCCTCAATCTTGGGTGTAGGCTGAAATGTAGGAATGCTATGCTTCCTCCTTTGTTTCTTAGCTTCTCCCTTGCTCTCTCCTTTCTCCTCTCTGATGCTCATCTATCTAGGGTAATTATCTCCCTTGTAATCTAACATTACCACCCCTGGATCAGTATTCTCCAATCAATTGAGGAGGTGTAAACATATGTAATAAGATCCTATGAGATCATG
>JAKVIS010002869.1:0-20175 GCA_033119425.1 Bufotes viridis | reverse complement strand
AGTTCACAGAAAAAATTTTTTGGCACAAGTTAGCGAGAAATTGATATATATATATATTTTTTTACAAAGTCTCATATTCCACTAACTTGTGACAAAAAATAAAATTTGCATTAACTCACCATACCCCTCACGGAATACCTTGGGGTGTCTTCTTTCTAAAATGGGGTCACTTGTGAAGTGTTTGTACTGCTCTGCCATTTGAGTGGCTCACAATCATTACACTTATGGCCAGCATTAGGAGTTTCTGCTATTCTCCTTATATTGAGCATACGGGTAATGAGATTTTTTCCGTTCAGCCTCTGGGCTGAAAAAAAAATGAACAGCACAGATTTTTTCATTCGCATCGATCAATGTGGATGAAAAATCTCTGCCAAAATCAGTGACTGCGGTGCGGTGGGCTGGGCGCTAGCTACCTAACAAGTAGCTAACTAACTGGCTGTGATAAGGGACCCTTATGCCCCATTCACACGTCCGCAATTCTGTTAGCGAGCGGAATTGCAGACCCATTCCTTTCTATGGGGACAGACTTTGTCCCTTCGGATCCGGAATTGCGGATCCGCACTTCCGAGTCTGCACTTCCGTTCCGCAAAAATATAGAACATGTCCTATTCTTGTCCGCAATTGCGGACAAGAAAAAGCATTTTCTATATAGTTCTGGCAATGTGCGGATCTGCAAAATGCGGAAAGCACATTGCCGGTGTCCGTGTTTTGAGGATCTGCGGATCCGCTGATCCGTGGATCAGATCCGCGGATCCGCCAAAACACATATGGACGTCTGAATGGAGCCTTACAAGGGGTGTGATCAATGACAGGGGGTGATCAGGGAATCTAGATGGGGTGATCAAGAGGTTAACAAGGGGTTAATAAGTGAGGGGGTTAGTGTAGTGTTTGGTGCAACTTTACATAGCTACCTGGGCCTCTGGTGGTCGATCCCAGCAGGCTGTAGTACAAGTTGTGAGATCGCGGCACTGTGAGCGCGCGTGTTCACAGGAAGTCTCGCGTCTCGCGAGATGATGCGCCCGACAGCGTCAACTCAGAACTACAGGACTGCCCGCCGGACGTTAGGCGGTCCTGTAGTGGTTAATGTAAAAAAAAATCATCTTTATAAATATTGCTAGATACTTTTCTAGGACTTTTTAAAAATATAATTTTTAATTTTTTCCCACATTTTGTACCAAAATATTATTTAAACTATATCATTTCTGGAGACATATTGTACTGTTTATATCACATTACATTCAGAAGGCATCACAAAATATGACATAATAATAGAAAAAGTGTGCCTTCAGACTCTGGAGGAGATTTACTAAGCAACTAAGCCAGAATCCATGAATGCCTTGCCTCACTTGACAGTTTGTCTAGATATCCAGGGACGTAGCTGAGAAGAGTTTTAAAATGTACCAGGTTCATCAATGACATGTACCATTTTTGACAAAATATTGGTGCAAAGTACCTTAGCCGTGAGGCACCATTGGAAGAGAAAATGTAATATTGCAAGATTCTAAGTCCATTATTTCCAGCACTACATTTGCTAAAAACAAGGACAGAGGTACAGTATGTCTCACTTACTATATTCAAGCCCTGCCTATGTCTGTCTGCAAAGAAATTACATAATGTCACATACAGTTAAACAATGTGGGTAGTCTAAGAAACTCAATATTCTAGATGAAAACAGATGAGATGTCAACTTAACTTTCTTTCTGTAGACATGCAGGTATTGGCTCACTGCCATTTATCAGATAAATTGCCAGTTCTGAACAGAAAAAATACCTGAACATGGCATGCAAGCGTAACAAACAAGGACCATATGGGAACAGCTTGTTATTGCCTAGTGTTGTATTAAGCTATATCACTGTACAAATTTGTGTGGGTGAAATATCTTTTCAATATTCCCACCATCCTTAATTCCAAAAAGTTTAACAGTGCTGATTATGCTAAAAGCATTATAAAACTAAATGTCTATCCTTTATCCACACTAGAATTTGCAGTTTAGCTCTTCTCTTGGTTACAGCAAAGGATGGTCCACGATCAGTGACCCTTTAGTACATGCCCTGCAGTGGTAAAATAAAGTTTAGTTGCCTTTACACTACATTTAAGAAATCTGCTCAGCGCTCGGACTGGCCCACCGGGAAGTGGGGGATTCCGCGGTGTGCCCCAGTATCCTGAGCCCGGAGATAAGACGGAGGAGTAATTACTTCTCTTGTTTCTCAGGAAAGATAATTATTGTAACCACTAGGTGGCAGTATCGCACAGTGATTCAGCCTCCTACTGGTGTACCTTGTACAGGAGGCCCGGCAGTGTCTTCTAAGCTTCCCGGGCTGCTGGCAGAGAAGGAGGAGAGAACATGTCTGGCCATCCTCCTGCCCTTCCTGCTGTCATAAAACTGTGGTTGCTGGAGAGAAGGACTCTTCTGCAGTTCTAGGCTGATTTCTCAGGTATGTGACAGTAGTGAGCTGTAGGAGACTGTAAGGGGAAATAGGTGATTTGTCTATAGTAGACTCAGATCTGTGTATGTGTGCTGCTCTCTGCAAAGTTCAGTGTGGCATTGGGGGACTCTGACCTAGGTCCCCCAATGCTTCTGCTTAGGTGCACTACTATTAGTGCCACAGCTCCAGATGCCCCCAAATACCCCCACTTTAAATGCACCCCTAATATTGCCTCTTCTCCAGTTGCCCCCTAATACCTCTGTTCCAGGGTCACCACTATTACCCTGCCTCAGGCGACCCTAATGCCTCTGCTTTAGGTGCACCCCATAAATGCCCCAGCTCCAGATGCCCCCACTCTAAATGCACTGCTAATATTGCCTCTTCTCCAGTTACCCCTGCTCCAGGATCCCCACTATTACCCTGCCTCTGGTGACCCTAATGCCTCTGTTTCAGTTATGACCCTCCGTTTGTGCCCTTTGCTCACATTGCTCCTGTAGCAACTTTGCTTGGGCTTTGTTAAAGGTTGTGACCTGCAAGGGGGACTTATGACTGAAAAAGTCTGCGCAGTGCGTCATATTCTCCAGTATTGACACATATAGTTTACATGGTGACAGTGATGATATTCTGTATTTACAGGCATCACTGCTGCCATGTAAAGAGATACTGGTGGAGTGGTGGAAGATTTAAAGGGGTTGTCCAGGTTTCCAAGTTATCCTCTCCACACCATAGGGCATAACTATATGATTAGTGGGGTCTGATTCTGCGACCTCTACTGATCCCAGGAACGGGTCCTGTTCCCCATTTTGATGGTGTGGTAGGCAACACAAATGCCCTGCTGCTCCATTTATTCTCTTTGAACCACTGGAAATAGCCAGTGCTGTACTCTGCCATCTCCAGTGACCCCATAGAGAATGGATGGAGAGGCAGGAGCATCCTCAAACTGCCACTCATTCAAGAAGGGGGATCAGTGGGGGATCCAGAGTTCAGACCCCCACGGATCACTTAGTTATCCCGATCCTGTGTCAAGTATGCAATTTGTCTGCCCCTCATATCAACAGAAGGATAGTCTCAGACCAGTCCAAGTTTTTGTTGTTAAAGGTGTTGTCCAAGTAATTTTTATTGATGACCTATCATCAGGATAAGTCAACAACATCGGATCAGTAGGGGCTGTGCCAGCCCTGCCTTTTCTTCTCTCTTTACCTGCTCACTGTTGCAACAGCAGCAGTGAGCAGGTATAATTCAGAAGCCATCCCATTCTCTTCTATGGGGTGGCTCGTTTCCATACACTTGAATAGGAACAAGCCATCCAATTGAAGTGAATGGGATGGCTTCTTGAAGTTACAACTGCTTACCACTGCTATTTACCTGCTCACCGTCACAACAGCAGCGGTGAGCAGGTATAACTAGAAGCCATCCCATTCACTTCAATTTGATGGCTCATTCCTATTCAAGTGTATGGCAACGACCCGACCAATAAAAGTGAATGGGATGGCTTCTTGTAGTTACACCTGTTCAAATATGCTGTTGCGATGGCGAGCAGGTAAACAATGAAGAGAAGGCTGTGCTGGCATGTCACACACCTTCTCTTCAACCAATCAGATATTGATGACCTATCCTGAGGATAGGACATCAATTACAATTACTTGGACAACCCCTTCAAATGTATCATCTCTTTAAAGGGAATGTGTCATCAGAAAATTAACTATTGGTTAAATTAGATTTTTATATTAAACTTTTTTTTTTTAATGTTTGTGGTTAATTTTAATTATCCATGAAAAATCCTAAAAATCCTAAAATTCTGCAGTTTTCACACTGGTCACCATGTCGAGACTTCCTGTTCTGTACAGATCACTTTCCAGCAGTCATCTCATTATCATCACAGGCAGGTTTACAATGAAAGAGTACAATATCTTAGTACAGAAAATGTGTACATAATTTATTTATGGCAAATTGAAAATGATATACACTGCATATTTAATATTGGTACATAACAGCTAAAATAGTACTACCTCTAAAAATAATAATATAATATCACTCAACAGTGCCTACCCAAATTATAAAGTCTTTAAAGGGGTTGTGCACGTTTGGGTATTTTTGTACAGGCCCCTCCTGGGCAGACCTGCAAAGAGAAACATACCTGTTTGCCGAAGCTGGCACCTGACTCCTGAGCTCTCCGGCTTCTGCTCCTCTACTACTCTACTCGGGTCCCTGGGTATAAACTTTCAGTTTGACACCAATGCCGTCCGCAGCAGTGACCTGTTCCCCTTGCATCATGTCAAATGGTCATGTGCTTTGAGGGTGCAGGTCACCAGTCAATTGGCTGCACCGATGTCAAACTGGAAGTTTACATTCAGGGACTCAAGTGGAACAGCAAAGGCCAGAGAAGGAAGAAGCCAGGAGCCAGCATCAGGAAGAAGGTAAGTATGCTTCCCTTTGCAGGTATTCCCTACTCCCCCTCCCCCTTTCAAATGTGCACAACCCCTTTAATTGCTGCATTTATCGTACCAAATACCATAATCAGGCATAATCATGGATAAACTGGCCAACTTGAATACCAGAAGATTTTCCATCAGGCAGGAGACTCTGACAAGGGTGTACCTTGGGGGGACAGACAACAGCCGGGTGCTTTTCACTGCCCAGTGGGCAAGTACTAACACGACCAACACTACCACCATCCTCTTCCTCTCATGCTCCCGCCAGTTACTGCACATGTAACATATTAATATAAAAACTAAAAGTTAGATCACATCTCAAATTAAAAACTTACAGAAACATTGGAAATATAAAAATGCATGTGTTTCTGTCATTTGGACCTTTAAATCTACTAAAAAAAAAAACAGTTTGCCAGTGCCACCGGTTTAATACATGTGCCCAGTACCTTGCATGACTAAACTATGTAAGCAGCACACAGACTAGCATACAAAGAAGCACACCTTTGAGTAATTTTGCTGTCCACTGTAAATAGTATAAAAACTATCTTTTCCTACATCTTACAAACCCATCTTTTGTGCAGGCTATTCTTAATTAGTGTAGTATGTAGCTGGAGCCTGCTATCCCTGAATTCAATTGATGCCAGTTGGAAACAGTAGAGATATCATATAGAGTAGGTTTCCATTCAGAAAGGTCATCTTGCCATGTTGGATACGCACATATGATTTTGATCAAAATATATTTGTGTAGTACCTCATATTAATTTATATAGTAAGTATAGCACTAGTTCACATATTGTGTGTTTGTAGAGTGCTGTTGAATTGTGTTTGCTTTTACATTTGTTTTTTCTGCCATGGCAATACACACCTCATTCATTTCCTTTACAGGATGCGCTGACTAACTTTGTCTTTTGTTTTTGCAGTATGTATTTGGAGATGGAGATGTGGATGACTCCATTTTGGTTCATCTCTTCTAACAAGCCTATCTTTCACAGGCTGTATTTAAATCAGTACAGTATATAGCTGGTGCCTGCTATCACTGAATTCATTTAAGGCCAATTAACATAAGGAGAGGTATCATACAGAGAAGCTGGCCATAGCAAAGCACACACGTCCTTTGTTTTTCATACAGTAGATCTTGGCACGGGTCCACTGTAGAACTAGTGTATCCTCCAGTGTGCAGAGGTGCTCTCGTAGATACTTTTTTGCACTGGCTGTAAAGGTAAAGGGTAGTGGCTTAGTGTCGTGTCTTGGTGTAGAGAAATTTTCAACAATGAACCTTTAGATGTGCCGATTATCGTTCACAAAATCGTAATTTAGATCACATATTCCATCGTTTGTAAAGCAGACTGTTGGATTTAAACAAAGCTAAATTTAAGTGGTGTGCAATGTGGGAGTGAAAATCCCGGGGCCCCGTCGATCAACTGTTAGGCCTTATTCACACATCCGCAATGTAGTCCGCATGTATTCCGCAATTTTGCAGAATACATGCGGACCCATTGACTGTGAATGGGGCCGAAGTGATGCGGAGAGCACACACTGTGCTCTCCGCATCCGATTCCTGCGGAGCGCGCCACCGATTTTCCGGTCCGCGGCTCCGCAAAAAAATAGAGCATGTCCTATTTTTGGCGCAATTGCGGACAAGAAGAGGCATTTTCTATGGAGTTCGGGCAGTATGCGGTCCGCAAAAATGCGGAATGCACATTGCCGGTGTGTCCGTGTTTTGCGGATCCGCGGCTCCGTGGATCCGCAAAACATAACGGATGTGTGAATAAGGCCTTAGAAGAGGCTGGGTGCACTGTGAGTGCCGCAGCTCCTTCTAGGTTATGTCACCGTACATCAGTCACATGGCCTAGTTTCAACTCAGCCCCATTCAAGTCTACGCTATATAGATGCTTTGCATTAATAGTGGTGGCAGTAGGAGATTATCAGCAAGGAGAAGTAGCAGCTGAGGCAGCGGCAGCAGTCATATGGTACATATTGGCAGGCAGCTGCATGATGAAGGCAGCAGCAGCCTTAAAGAAGATAATGGTAGGCAGGCAGCAGTCATACAGAGCATGACTGTAGGCAGGCCGCAGCAGTGGCATGATAGGGGCAGGATGGCAAGCAGGCAGACAGCAACAGTGGCAAGATGGGGCACTGTCAGGCTTGGTTCTTTTTGACAAAAGTGATGTTTTGAACACTTTCAGAGGACAGCTTGGTCTTTTTGGGTGTCACCATGTCACCATGACACTGGAGGCTGGGCTAGAAAGAAGAAAGAGAGCATGCTGTGCCAGTTAGGACCACTGTTACAGTCTGCCTGCCCAGAAATCCATGAGGTCAGGGAACAGGGTATGTGCAAAAGACTATAGGTAGGCTTTCCTTTTAGACACACTTGCAGCAGGCGTCTGCACGCCAAAAGATGGTGCAGGCTGCGTACACAGTGTTTCCTGGTAATACCATAATTTGTCCTCCCATTAAGAAGGAGGAAAACATTCTACCATTTTACCTCGATAGTGAGGGTCTAAAAGTATTGCTGTTAGATGTCAATGAGGTCACTATTCTGACCAGTGTGTCCAAGAAACCAGTTCTTTCCAACTCTGCCCCCACTAATATGACTGGGTGTTGTGGCAGGTGTCACCATCATCATAATCATCCTCTTGCTCCTCTAACTCCAACTCCTATTTCTGCTCCAGTGCTCCAGTGCAGCACCTCATACTCCTCCTTCTGCCCATGTGGGTTTCTCATTGTGGGTCCCCAACAGCTACAGGGAAGACAGCAAGATGTGTTAGCTGCTCTTCTCTCTCTCTCTGTCGCCACCTGTTGCATGAGTGGCTCTTCAAAAATATATATGAGGGTGATAAGGGACAACTGCAGCATGAACAGCATGAGCAGACAACCAGGAAACAACATATGCTCCCTGCTGAGGTGGTCTGGTGCATGACAAAATTGATCATGGCTTTCTGCTGCATCGTACTCATGCTATAGCCAATGCAATGTTGAATTCCACTGAGTTGGAATCACGGATTAAGAGATATAGCTGCAGACAATTCTGACGGTGCAAGTCCAGGAGAGCGTTCCTCCTTATAATAGAATGGCTGAAAAGAGGGACAGTCTCTTGGACACTGCCAGCACAGTTACATAGGTGATAAAATAGAGGGGGAATAGAACAACGCTGTGCCCAGCTGCTGTTGTGGATGGGAGAGTGACCATGGAGGAGAAGGTGGAGGAGGCGGATAAGTGTCTGCTGTGGGAACCAGGCCGACACAATCTTGGGGGGGGTGAAAGGGAGCTGGCCATGTGGCTGGGGTGCTGCCTCTCCACTTCTGCAAAAAACATTGCTGTCCCTGCCCATAACCATAACAGCTGCTCTAGGTTTCCACTGTGGAGTGCAGCTTGCCACACAGTGAGAATCACAAGAGTGGCCCATGTTCTCTGCCACGTGAGCGTACAAGGAATTGCTCCAGCGGCGTGGCCAGATGAGGGTTCAGCTTGTTGTATATAAGCTAATTGCTGGCAGAGTAAATTGCTTTCATGGCCAATTATTCTGTTATAAAGGTCTTAAGATGGAGCAGAGGACATGGAGGAGTCTTAGCAGAAGTAGAATAAGATGATGATGATGACAAAGATACCGTATTTAGTGATGAGCAAAGTTTTCCAAAGTTCGATTTGGTTGCTTTGCCAAACCTTGACTAGAAATTTGATTAGTTGCAAAGTACTTTGTCACGAATCACATTCCATTTTATGTAGCGGGCACAATGACAGGGAACAGCGATTGCCCCCTGTCATTGAACCCCTCAGATGCTACGTTCAATGCATCATGGCATCAGTTACATTATTCAGGAGTTAAAAAATAAAGTACATACTCACCTCATCCATTTGATCACAGAGAGGCCGTCGTGGGTACCTTGACGCTTTGACATGTGGCAGACTCACCACGTCATCACTATGGACAGACACAGTGACATCATCACTGGTGACTTCACCATGCCCAGCCGCCATAATGGCGTGGTGACGTCACATGTCAGAAGCCCGTCAGATTTGCTGCGTTGTTTTCAATCAAGATCACCATGATGGATGAAGTTTTTTTACCACCATGTCAGGAAAAATTGATTCGCTATCACAAAGAGTGAGCAAATTTGACTTTGTGATTAATCAAATTTTTCATGAAATTCGGATCGAAGTCCACTTTGTTAACTTTGATTCGCTGAACACTAACCGTAATGCTTAGGGATGCAGGTTGGCTGCCACATGGCTGTGGTTTTATGTGCCCGCCTTGTGGAGAAAAACACCATACAGGAGTTGCTCGCACAGAGCTACAGGGCTTCAGCTCAGCTTAGCTCTGGCATATTTTGGGCCTCACTTACCCACAGCTTCAGCAGCATCACCACAGCCCAAAGAAGACATGGCCCTGGCTGCTCTTCGGGAGGTACATCGCCTCTGCTCTTTATTGCTGCCACTGACACGAGCAACATCCTCGAATGATGTTGCCTTCTCTTCAGAACTCCGATCCGGCTCCAAGGTCCTGTCCAGCACACAATCGTCATCAGAGTCCTCACCCTCCCTGCTGCTTTTATCAAACTGTGAGATATCATGGTGGGCTCCTTGGCCCCCTTCCCCTGCTGTGAATTTGCCTCAACTGCCACTGTCGCTGCCCCCACCACCAATGCAATTGCTACGGGTACCAATTTTCCACCATCAACACAGCTATACATGGCATCCCCAGTCTTCTTCCCAACCTCCTCCTCAGGGCAGCCCAACTGGTGACTTCTCTCCCATAAGTCGTTTTCAGGAACACTGTCTTGACAGTCTGACGTGGTGAGGTTTTCTTGCCACTTCTTAGCAAAAAGGAAGGTGCCATACTAAGAAGGGGCAGTGAAGACTGAGAGGGCTCCACTAAAAAGCCTTTTCTGGGGCTGCAAGGTGAAGAAGCAGAAGGAACTATGTGATCATTTTCTCTATGGCACAGTGTCAGACTCTGAAGTCACTTTCATGTCATCCTGCTGCATCTGAGAGGAGGACTGAGCCATCCAACCCACAATCTTATCCTCTCTCTCTTCAATGATAAAGTTGCGCCTTTCCAAAGCCAGGGACAACTGCGGCCCCCTACTACTACTACGTCTGGCTAGATAACTGGTGCTGCTACTACCCACATTCTGGAGCTGAGTCTTTTGTTTGGAACCCTTCTGTAGCCCCGTTATTGTTGGGTCTAAATGTACACAGTCACTCAAAGGATGGAAAGGTTTGCAAATATTGTTTCTGAAACTTAAAGACAGGGAGGCACAATACGATGTCCTTTCCTTTCCACAAACACACTGAAGACACTGCCACTGACAGTTGACTTTAGAAAAACTGCAGTATTAGGGCCATTAACTAATTTGTGCCCAGTGTCTTTTGCCCGTCAAAATATGCAGATTCAGAAAAAAGATTCTCCAGTGTAAAACATAAGTTGACAAACTACTATGCAATTATATCCCCCACCCTTTCCCGCTTGGAGATTAAACAACACATTTCAGGCCCCAGCTCTGAAGCCATGTCTCGGGTTTCTTTTCCTGGAATCTACTGTGGACCAATCTATCCTTTAGAGTGTGACACTTCCTGAATGCAACAATGGGAAATGTTTTTATTCCTTTCAAAGATTCATCTCTCTCTAGTATGTCCCAGTTTTCTTTGATTACTTTTTTAATCTGATGGGCCATAGGTCCATATTTTCCTTTAAATATGAACCTATGGCCCATCAGATTAAAAATCAGCCTGAACATGGCTTCAGAGCTGGGGCCCTAAGGGTAACCGCAGATGTGGCCATTGTTCCTGCTGTAAATTTAATCCTCAGTGGGACACCCTTAATTTTGGAGGAATCCAACATAAGGTTAATACCCTTATAACCTGTAAGAGCAAATATATTTGTCTATCTGTTGAAATGTACATGCGGTAGGTTCTACATAGGGAAAACAATTAGATGTCTCCAAGAAAGGATTAGGGAACACATCAACTCACTTGCCACAGGAAAGGGTTGCCCACGTGTCATCGAACATATGAGACAAGAACATGGAGGACGTGATCAAACATAAAGTTTTGCTGGCATTGAAGTAATACGTTGTCCACCACAAGGGGGTGATAGACACAAAGAACTGCTAAGGAGAGAGAGTAAGTGGATCCTGCGGCGCAGGCACAATGGGTCCGTTGGGACTCAATGAAAAAATTGATATGAGAGTCTTTTGTAAATATTCACTGTCCATGACTTGATTGTTGCTAACTAATTTTGTATTTTATGTTATATGTCTTTCACGTAGTGATGCAGCTTTCCTCAGTGACGCACAGGTAGGCGCCGGGTAAGCGCAATGCCTGGGCAGCGCAGAAGGAAGCACGTCATAGCAGACCTTTAAAAGCAGGTGCATGCACACCGCTTGATCACAGGCCCGACAAAGCCCTCAGGTGCGAAATGGCTGTCGCCTCATTCTGCTGATACACACATGTATGTAGTCTGCTCCTACCTTTTACCACGTTGGAATAAAGCCATCTATGCAAATACCGGTGAGTGCTGCCCTGGTCTTCTATTTTACAATCAGGGTAATCCCCACCCCTCCCCACTTCCCCTTGGGGTCATGTGATCATCCTTCTTCTTCCTCTCTAGTGCCGTGCGCCACTTTACTAGACTCATCTGAAACCTAAAGGTACAGATTCATCCGGAAGCCAACATTTTCTGAAGTTCATGATGAACCTACTTTGTTACAAACTGGTTCGCTCATCCTTAATTCAGACCCTTTGCTATGACACTAAAAATTTAGCCGTTGGGCCTCCCATTTCTCTTGATCATCTTTGATATGTTTATCCACCTACACACCTGTGCTAAATTCAGTTGATTAGACATGATTTCAGAAGACAGACCCCTGTTGAAATAAGAGCTCACCGCTGACAATGCATATCAGACTAAAAAACAAGCCATGAGGAGGAAAGCATTGTCAATAAAGATAAGAGACATAATTGTGTGGAGGTATAGATCTTGACAAGAGTTTAAAACATTTCTGCTGCATTGAAAGTTGCCAAGAGTCCAGTGGCTTCATAGTCCTTAAATGGAAGAAGTTTCGAACAACCAGGACTCTTGCTACAGCTGGCGGCCTCTCCAAACTAAGTAATTGTTGGCCTTCGGAGGCCTTCGTAAGAGAGTTGA
The DNA here is from genome assembly GCA_033119425.1 of Bufotes viridis. Classification (NCBI taxonomy): domain Eukaryota; kingdom Metazoa; phylum Chordata; class Amphibia; order Anura; family Bufonidae; genus Bufotes; species Bufotes viridis. The sequence goes on along the minus strand of JAKVIS010002869.1, from coordinate 8,170 downwards.
CCAAGGACCTAATTGTCACTCTGGCTGAGATTCAAAGATCCTGTGTGCAGATGGGAGAAACTTCGAGAAGGTAAGCATCGCTGCAGAACTCCACCAATCTGGACTTTATAGCAGAGTGGCAAGAAAGAAGCCTCTCGAGTAAAAGACACATGAAAGCCGACCTGCAGTTTGCAAAAAAGCACTTAAAGGACTCTTAGACTGCGAGAAACAAAATTCTTTGGTCTGCTGAAACCAAGATTGAACTTTTTGCCTTCAATTTTAAGCACCATGTCTGGAGGACAGTTCTCCAGTTCCAGTTCTTCTTCGAGGACTTTTTAGTTTCTCAAAATCCATTATATACCAATTTCTAGAGCAATTGGACCATAGAGGATTCAGGTATAATCAATTTGGGTCTGGATCAACTTTAAAAAAAAATTTGCTGAATCAGACACGAAATTACTTTCAAGAAATTTGCACATCTCGAGCATGTCAATGCAATACAATAGTTTTCTTTTTCAATAAATTAGCAAAGATTTCTAAGATTCTGTCATCACTGTATCATTATGGAGTACTTAGTGAATGATGGAAACAACTTGATTTTTAGCACACTCACAAAATAAAAAATGTAAAAACACACTTTCCAGATGCATTGCATTTCTAGAACTTAATCCCCATAGCCTTTATTTTTCTTAAATAATTATGTAAATCAGGGTAATAATGTGCACAAGATAAGTATTTTGACACTTAAGACAAAATGACCACATGAGCTGTCTCTATGGTTTCCTACCATATTTATCATAATGGAATAGAAATAAATCAATAGGATCTGTTAGCAGCAGCTAGTCTTTTGTTTCTAGTCTTGCAATGGATTTTATTCACCATGTAGAATAAAATTAACTGCAATTATTTAATGAAGATGCTAGATTTTACATAAACAACTACATAGCCAATGCTAATGAACGCTAAGGTGTTACTTTCACATTGAATGTTAACTTATTTGAGTGAACTAATCTTTTACAATGTGGAAAGGTCTTCATTGACACTGATAGATTCATGAATTCTTTGCTACGTGTCTGTAAATGTCATCAAATCATTTAATTATAAAGTTATGAACATGACCCAGCTACATGGCAGCAAAAGGTGTTTTAGGCTTTGACAAATGCCATTGCATATATAAGACTTGAAAAGATAACTATCTATTTTAAGCAATTTCTTCAGCACTTTTGCAATGTCATGGAATGACAAAGGGGGATTTAAACAAACCAGGTTATACTGGTAACAAATGTCCATGCACTTGTCATGCACTTACCAATCCACACTCCCGTGGCAAGCCTGACCTCTCTATGGTGTTGCGTGTGGCTGGTCAGCCTATCAGGGAGCATGGATGCTGCCTGTTTGTTACCTGTGCTCTGACTGCTGATTTTGTCTCTGACGTTACATTCTAGTTTTGACCCTGCTTGGTATTTGACTTTCTCTGCATTTGTCTCTCTCTTGGTTCTGGTGTTACTCTCTGTTTATGACCTCTTCTGACTACCCCTTTACCCTCAGACTACGTCCTGTGCACTCAGCCAGATTAGGGACTTTCATCCCAGTTGGGGACCGCTTTACAGTGGATCATTCAAGTAGGTAGTTACAGTATCTTACAAAAGTGAGTACACCCCACATTTTTGAAAATATTTCATTATATCTTTTCATGGGACAACACTGAAGATATGACACTTTCATAGAATGTAAAGTAGTCAGTGTACAGCTTGTATGACAGTGTAAATTTTGGTGTGCCCTCAAAATAACTCCACACACAGCCATTAATGTCTAAACAGCTGGCAACAAAATTGAGTACACCCCTAAGTGAAAATGGCCAAGTTGGGCACTGCACAGTAATACACTCCTATGATCTATACGAGTGAACTACTGTACTGTGGCGGCAGCAGGAACGCACGGCGTCATAGGAACGAATGACGCCGTCGCGCTCCTGCAGTAAGCTGAGTGCCAGTCCGGTATCACACGGTCCGTGTTCCACGGAAGTGTGAATGCAGCCTTATTGTAAAATATACTGTTTGCTGTGCATATCATTCCAGATACTGTTACTCTTATCTAGTTTTAGTCTTATGTGTTTTCTGTATATACCATGGGGGACATTTATGAAGACCAGCAATTTAGATGCTGGTCTTTGTCCCTCCTGTGCTGGCAGTTCATCTGCCGGGACCTCTACATAACTTAGGAGTATCTACCGCCAGCCTAAATCTCGCCAGCTCCCTAAAACAAGCGTACAAAATGAAAAATGAGGCGTTCTGGCCTGCCCGCCCCTTCTTCGACCACGCCACGCCTCCTTTTTAAGATCTCGGCATAAGTGACGGAAAAGGAGAAAGTCGCAGATTGTGGTGCAAATAACCTTTGCGCCACAATCCGCGACAGATATACGTCAAAAGTGGCAAATATCTGTTCATAAATGACCCCCATAAGAAACGCATTTCAAAAAAACCACCTGCCCGCACTTAGGGACAGATATTACCCCCAGTGGTATCATAGCCCGAGTCCTGATTCCAGGTCCAGAGGTGTGTCGATAGCATTTCACAAATCCTTTCAAGGGGACATCCTAGACGTCCGGGCGGATGGAGAGGGCGCTACATTTTCATTAAATTGAAAATGCAGGAACTGTGTTCACTGTGGTCAACTGGTACTTGCCTAATCATAAGCAGATTTCTTTTTGCAGAAACTACTTAGATCAACTAACCGACTTTGCAGAGGGTAGGATGTTGGTCGGAGGGGACTTCAACTTCACCATGGACCCTACGGTAGATTCTACCGCCCTCCCTGCCTATACGTCGAGCAGACAGCTGAGATCCCTTCGTTCTCATCTTCACGCTCTTCAACTTGTCGATGTCTGGAGGATACTGCAGCCCCAAGGTAGAGACTACACATTCTATTCTACACCACATAAATCCTATAGTCGCATTGATCTATTCCTTACTAGCCACCACATTTTAGCCTGGAGTCCGGAAGCCACTATTGGGGATATCCTATTCTCAGATCATGCCCCTGTATATTTGTCTTTTGTGATGCCGGACACGGCCTTTAAACCCTGGAATTGGAGACTGAATGATAACCTTCTAAAAGATGCCCTTTGCTCAACTGATATACACCAAACTATTAAGAACTTCCTATCCGACCACTCCTCGGATACTACTCCCATCCCAACACAATGGGAGGCATTAAAATGCGTCCTCAGAGGTGTATTTATCAAACATGGAACTAGGCTTAAGAAAGAACGGGCATATAAACTGTCTTCCCTACTTACTCAAGCCCACACCCTCGAATTACGTCATAAACAAACCTTAGCCCCAGAAGTTTATGTTGAATTATTGAAGATTAGGGACACTATTAAGTCATTAATAGACCAAAAATACAAAAGATTTCTTGACAGGGGAAGAGATTCTTTTATGAATATTCAAACAAATGTGGGAGGCCCCTCGCCCGGGCGATTCACCCTAGAACCACCCAGACCTTTATTCCCACATCCGAATTCAGGTGGCCGTCTGACACACAATCCGGTGGAAATATTGGAAGAGTTCCGCTCGTATTATTCCAGTCTTTATAATATTAAAGGCCAATACTCTGACCTTTCCCCGGCGGCACTACGAGACCGTATCGACAAATACGTGGCTGATACAGCTTTGCCCACTATAAATGATACTGATAGGGAGGCGTTAGAAACTGATTTTACCGACTCAGAGATATTCCGCACAATTCAAGACTCTCCTTCAGGGAAATGTCCAGGGCCTGATGGCTTCACACCGGCCTTTTAAACATTTTAAAGATGTCCTATCCCCAGTCATGACGAAAGTATTTAATAGTATAACTGCGGACTCCGGTTTTGTATCCCAATCTTTAGAAGCTAACATATGTGTGCTCCCTAAACCAGGGAAGGACCACTCCTCACCTCGAACTATAGGCCTATCTCCTTATTAAATATAGATATTAAGATATACGCTAAATTGCTTGCTGAACGACTGTCCCCATTACTCCCTGGGATTATCAATTCGGATCAGGTCGGATTTGTCAGGGGTAGGGAAGCACGGGATAATACTCTGAAGACCCTACTGCTAACCGGTTCGGCGACGCGCACCAATTCCCCACTCTGCTTACTATCCATCGACGCCGAAAAGGCCTTTGATAGAGTGCAATGGCAATTCCTGGACTCCTCCCTGTTACAAATTGGACTGGGCTCAAAATTTCTCAATAGAATTAAAGCGTTATATTCTACCCCTACGGCCAAGGTTCGAGCTAACGGTCTATTGTCTCGTTCGTTCCCTATCCTTAACGGCACGAGACAAGGATGTCCCCTGTCCCCCTGTTATATGTCATAACTATGGAACATCTAGCAGTAGCAATAAGACAGAACCCTTTCCATACAGGGCATCACTATCGATGATTCCCAATATAAAACTGCGTTATACGCCGACGACCTTTTGCTTTATATCTCTCAACCACGTATCTCTATTCCTTCTATCTTGAAGGAGTTTGACCGTTCGGCCACCTCAGCAACTTTAAAGTAAATTACTCTAAATCAGAAATTCTTAACGTATCTGTCCCTCAGACCGAATTTTCAGATATACTCACTTCCTTCCCGTTTCGGCATCAACCTTCCTCCTTGAAATACCTAGGTGTCCAGATCCCGACAGATGTTAAACTCCTTTACTCACTGAACTACTTACCCCTATTGGACCGCACTATAAAAGACCTGAACAATTACAATACAAAGGGGTTGTCATGGTTCGGTAGGATGAATGTCCTAAAAATGGACATTCTACCTAAATTCTTATATCTGTTCCAGACGGTTCCATTGAACCCACCTTCCACCTTTTTCCGCACATTAAATTCCAAACTTCTCAAATTTATTTGGGGCTCTCTACACCCTAGAATAGGTCTCTCCACCTTGCATAGAAACAAATCCGATGGCGGGGCTGGTCTTCCGGACTTCAGGCTATATCACTCAGCGGCCATGCTGACCAGAATTGTGGATTGGCACTTTTATTGCAACACTAAACAATGGGTACGGCTGGAACAGTACATGTACCCTTCTTCACTTAAACATGCCCCGTGGATTGACCCCGGAGGACGTCCACGACTACACACACTTAATATACTGACCAGTCAAACCTTACACATGTGGGATTCTCTTACTAAAAGAGGTATTGGCTCCAGGAGACATAGTCCCCTCACGCCAATTTTCACAATCCTCTATTCGTAGCTAGCAATAACAAGATGTCTTTCCTGGGGTTGCAAGCTTCCACAGACCCTCGATTTTATCATATACTAGCGAATGCCCCACTAGCTTCATTTTCAGACCTTAAGGCAAGGAATCCCAACATCAGCCTATCTTGGCTCGAATATCAACAGTTAAAATCCTACATAAATGCCAGAGGGGAACAGGGCTTTTTAGCTCTGCTCCGTCTGAATTGGAAAAACTATTCTTGCTGACGTCCCCTCCGACCCACCTGATTTCTGCATTATATCGTTGTTTACTAGAAGATTCCTACAAAGGGTTCCCTGGGTTTTTAAATGGGTGGGAACAGGAATTAGGGGTTCATTTCACGCAGATGGAAGTGCAAAAGGCTTTTATCTTTACCCATAAGCTGTCAATGGCATGTTCTGCTCAGGAAAAAAATTATAAAATTCTGACCCGCTGGTATCGTTACCCAACCCGGTTGCATAGGATTTTCCCCACAGTACCCGACACGTGTTGGCGTTGTGGCCAAGAGAAAGGCACGATGCTACACATTTGGTGGGAGTGTTGTAAAGTTAAACCATTCTGGGATAAGATCTTTACGATTTACAGACATATTACAAAGAAAACGGTTTCCCAAACCCCACAGGTCGCGCTCCTCTCCATCTTGCCGGGCACTATCGCCCTTCAGAAGAAGAGTATATTGCGATTTTGTATTACAGCAGCTCGTTCAGTGATTCCCCGACATTGGAGAACTACTCATGAGCCTACCATTGGAGAATGGTACCAAGAAATGTTACACATCGCCAGAATGGAGGAAATTTCAGCAGAAAATGCTGGTTTATCGTTTAAATTCCATCACATCTGGTCTGACTGGTTGGACTTTCAGCAGTCGCCGGATCTGACCTCTGTGCTATCTACTTGACTGATGGTCTTCGCAAAGACACTGTGATAACCTTACCCCCTGACTTTCCCGTACCCGCCCTCTCTCCCCCTTCATCTTTATATCTACTCGCTCTTTTACTTCTTTTCTTTTAATCTCTACATTACTTTTATCTACTGCGATGTTGTTTGAGCTATACATTCTTGTACAAATGACCCATTGGGGTTTTGCCCAAACGGAGACGCTCCCTTTTTTTTTTTTATATCAGAATTGCTACATTAGCCGTGTACTTGTACATTGCATGCATGTCTTCTCCTTGGATTGCATGATCCTCAACTGCTAAATGGACTTATATCTCCACATATGTTTACATGTACCAAATGTAAGCTCACGTTTCTTTGCTATACCTTGCTTATATAAAAATTTCAATAAAACAGTTTAAACATAAATGACCCCCATGATCTGTAGTTAGTGTTGAGCAATATACCGGTATGTGCGATATTCCGCAATATTTTAGTGACGTCACACTTAGGGGGTTGGCAGTTTGCTGCGGGGAACGGGGCCTTTGGCTCCCATCCCCACCATTCAGCCCCACAGGCCTTAGGCCGCTAGGGTTTCAGAAGCCTATGAAGTGGTATATTGGCACAGGTGGTCACAATGATGTTCATGGGCAGCGCGATGACATAATAACGTGACCATGTCAGCCACGCAGCCTGTGACCCCTCTGTGACTTGCATCGCATGGACGGACACAGTTGAGGTATAATGTTTTTTTTACCAATATATATATATATATCTTTAGCAGTACTGGGGAAATACTGGGTGGGGAGCATTATATATGGGGACATTATACTAGAGAGGGAGAGCATTGTATATAGGAGCATTATTCCACTGGGGAGAGAATTATACGTGGGGGTATTAAACTAGAGGAGAGGAGACACATATATGAGGCATTATACTGTAGGGTGGAGAGCATATATATGGGGGCATTATGTTATAAGAGGAGCATTATATATGGAGGGGTCCTACTACTAATGGGTTTTGCTATTGGGAGTACTGTAGGAGGCACTATTACTATGGAAGCGATTATCTGTATGGCCTCTGTTATTTCTGCAGTATAGCATATGTGGATATTGGGGAGCACAGCGTGCACAGTATTGGAGATAGCAGCAGGATGACAATGTTGGGGCAGCAGAAGGGGAAGATGATAGAAAAGTGAGGAACACAAGATGTCTGTGTGGCCAAACTTCATGCGTGAGATGAGATGTGGTTGAGAAAGAAGTCATCGTCACGGTCTGTTGATCTTCTGAATGGAGAAGATGTGGCTAATAGCCATCAACCCAAACATACTATAAAAAGTGTTCCAGTAGGGAATTCTATACGTGCCCGCTTGAAATTGTAGCACATTGATTGCCTATGAACAAAGAATGTAGGATTATAAGTTCTCGCCTGAAAGCTCCGAGGATTATCCACAGTGGATGCTAGACAGGGTTTATAAAATAGGATCCAGCAAAAATAGATATGATCTGCTCTTCAAAATAGGCTAAACATATTCCCCTAATGAAACAAAAGAAAAAAATACAAAAGATGTTATATTCCTATCATCTAGAAATGCAGATCACCTTCCCCTCTTGTTCTTGCGCACAGCCGACAATTTAATGAAATCAGCTCAATTGTAAAAATTGCATACCCATCTTATTTGAAAATGAGTTCTCACTGTAGTCTTTTAAAAGAAGGTTGTGGTGTGTCTAGGCTTGAGCTCCCACCCTAACTACACGCTTGTCCCCTTCCCCCTCTACACCACAGAAGCACTTCAAACTAGATCAGCCTTCACAGGATTCACCACGGTGCGGCGGTTCTAAGATGTAAAACCTGCAGCTATGCGATTCCTATTAGAGTTTCCACAATGCAGACCATATAGAGACATTCACAATAAAAAATTATATTAACTGCAGCTTGCGAGGTGTAGTGTACATCATCACATGTGCCATCTGTGATATGATGTATGTAGGCAGCTTATCTCGCAAGCTAAAAACCAGTTAATTGGAATCTTACTAGCCCCTCAGCCCTCAACATTTCCAA
>JAKVIS010002868.1:0-20055 GCA_033119425.1 Bufotes viridis | reverse complement strand
TTTTGGGTGGGGCTAAATTGTGAGCAGCCATATAAAACCTAAAGGTACTCGTTGGAATTTGGGCCCCTTTGCACCCAGGCTGCAAAAGTGTCACTCATGTGGTATCGCCGTACTCAGGAGAAGTAGGGCAATGTGTTTTGGGTAGTATTTTTACATATACCCATACTTTGTGTGAGAAATATCTCTGTAAATTGACAACTTTGAATAAAAAATTTTAAAAAGTTGTCGTTTACAGTGATATTTCTCACACACAGTATGGGTATATGTAAAAATACACCCCAAAACACATTGCCTTACTTCTCCTGAGTACGGCGATACCACATGAGTGACACTTTGTTGCAGCCAAGATGCGCAAAGGGGCCCTAAAACCAATGAGTACCTTTAGGATTTCACAGGCCATTTTTACGCATTTGGATTCTCACACTTTAGGACCCCTAAAATGCCAGGACAGTATAAATACCCCACAAGTGACCCCATTGTGGAAAGAAGACACCCCAAGGTATTCTGTGAGGGGCATGGCGAGTTCACAGAAAAAAAAATTTGGCACAAGTTAGCGGAAATTGATTTTATTTTTTTTTTTACAGTCTCATATTCCACTAACTTGTGACAAAAAAATAAAATTTTGCATGAACTCGCCATACCCCTCACGGAATACCTTGGGGTGTCTTCTTTCTAAAATGGGGTCACATGTGAGGTGTTTGTACTGCTCTGGCATTTTAGGGTCTCCGCAATCATTACACGTATGGCCAGCATTAGGAGTTTCTGCGATTCTCCTTATATTGAGCATACGGGTAATGAGATTTTTTTTTCCCGTTCAGCCTCTGGGCTGAAAAGAAAAAAAATGAACGGCACAGATTTTTTCATTCGCATCGATCAATGTGGATGAAAAAATCTCTGCCAAAAATGTGCAAAATAAAAAAAAACGGCACAGATTTCCTCATTCGCATCGATCAATGTGGATGAATAAATCTCTGCCAAAAAATGTGCAAAAAAAAAAGTAGTAAGGCCCTATTCACACGTCCGCAAAAATGTCCGCATCTATTCTGCAATTCTGCGGAATAGATGCGGACCCATTCAGTGTGAATGGGGCTGGCGGTGATGCGGAGAGCACACTATGCGCTCGCCGCATCAGCATTTGCGGAGCTGCGGCCGCAAACTTCCGGGTTTCGGCCCCCAAACATCCGGCCGCAGCTCCGCAAAGGATAGAGCATGTCCTATTCTTGTCCGCAATTGCGGACAAGAAAAGGCATTTTCTATATAGTTCTGGCAATGTGCGGATCCGCAAAATGCGGAAAGCACATTGCTGGTGTCCGTGTTTTGCGGATCCGTGGATCCATGGATCCGCAAAACACATACGGACGTCTGAATGAGCCTTACAGGGGGTAATTAGTGTCAGGGGGTGACAGGGGGTGACATGGGGTGATCGGGGTTAATCAGGGGTTAATCAGGGGTTAATCAGTGACGGGGTGGGGGGTGGGTGGATGGGTGGGGGTCTGTGTGGTGATTTGGTGCACTTATAAAAGTTTCTTTGGTGGTCCCAAGCAAAAGGGACCACCAAAGGAACGATCAGCAAGCATATCAGACGCTGTTAACAAAACAGCGTCTGATATGCCATTTTTTTTTTACTTCTACAGCCTGCCAGCGCACGATCAGCGCTGGCAGGCTGTAGTTTACCTTGTCCCCGACACGATCCTGTGAACGCGCGCCCGCGTGAGGCGGTCGGCAACTGGTTAAGCAGCCACTAAAGTGCTGAAATCATGACAATTGTAAGGAGCGCTAACCTCTCAAAAACTCCTCCCTAAATTAACCAAATTCAGCAAAGCGAGCATCTGATCCAGATATCAGGTGTAATGCAGATGCACAGCAACTCTCTTAAACAAATGCTAGTAAACAGGAGAAAACCAAAACTAGGGATATCCCATTGCTGGTAACAAGGACTGTCATAAGGATGCATGTGGCCTCTACTACCTTTGAACAACTCATACAGAGGCATTTTGATGCATAGCTGGTGCTTTACAGCTGTGGAAAAACTCCCAGAAAGAAAACTGTATCTATGGTAAAAATATAGTAAGGCATGCTAGGATTCATCGTTCTGCAACAGCTGGGAAACTACAGCTTGAGAACACTACATTAAAGCCTCATGCTTAAAGGGGTTATCCAAGTTATATTTATTGATGACCTATCCTCAGGATAGGTCATCAATATCAGATCGGCGGGGGTCCGACACCCGGCACCCCCGCCGATCAGCTGTTTGAAGAGAAGGCGAGCGCCGTGCCAGCGCTGCCTCCTCGTCATTGTTTACATGCTGGCCGTTGCATCTGCAGCGGTGAGCAGGTGTAATTACACCCAAGCCGTTCCATTCATTTCAATGGGACGGCTCTGTAGTATACACTTGTATAGAAACGAGCTCGCCTTCTCTTCAAACAGCTGATCGGCGGGGGTGCCGGGTGTCGGACCCCCGCCGATCTGATATTGATGACCTATCCTGAGGATAGGTCATCAATGAATATAACTTGGATAACTCCTTTAAGGCCATAGTAATACTCCATTATATTTGGAGCCATTAAAGGATTTACATATGGAGCATGGGACCTCCATTGTATTTTCAAGTAGACCAAGTGAGACAGATATATTGGGGCAGATATATTAAGATTTTGTGCCAGAATATTCTGCCCATGCCAATTTTAGTTTGCTCCAAATTTATGATTTGGGTTGTTAAATATGTCTAAACCTGTGATGTTGTTTTAGTTAGTGGTGAAGCAAAGAGCCGACACAATTAGTGATGAGCAAGCATGCTCGGCCAACTACCGGTTTGGCTCAAGCATCGCTATGCTCGGCACATGCATGTTTCGCGGGTTTTAAGCAGCCAATAAAGGTGCAGGTATGTACTGCCCTCACTGTACTGCCAGTAGCCATGTTGGCTGCTGGCATTACAGTTATTGGCTTGTCAGAACGCGTCATCAGGTGCTATATAGCACCCGATGACGCATGTTCGGCTCAGACAGACAGGGAAAAGAAAGCATAAGAAGGGAAAGACAGTGTAGGGAGCGATTTTCTGTTTTTACTACCAAAAGCTTTTCAAAGACCCCAAAGTCCTTTTAAGGACTACTGTGTGTGTTTGACAGCAGCAAGATATTTTTATTTTATACCTATTAGTTACATATACTGTACATCATCCACAGACTGTGTGTTTAATAATCTGGGCCACATCTAGTGTCCATAATCTGTGGTGTTTTGTAACCAATAGTGCAGAAGATCTGCAAACAGTGTCTGTATTACAAATTCCAATAATCTGGGCCACATCTAGTGTCCATAATCTGTGGTGTTCTGTAACCAGTAGTGTAGAATATCTGCAAACGGTGTCTGTATTACAAATTCCAATAGCCTAATAATAGTGACCATATTCTGTGGATTTCTGTGACATATACTGTCCTGCATACGAAAACTTTGTCTTTAGCGGACAGTAAAACAATCTGCACCACATCTAGTGACAAAACCATTAATATGAATAAGGCGAGCACTAAGGGACGGGGAAGTGTGAGTGATGCTAATGGTGCAAGCAGAGGCCGTGGCCCTGGGCGCAATAAAACTGTGCCTACTGCCAGTGCACCAGAAAAATAAAAACATCCACCGTACCCAGCTTCATGTCCAACTTAGCTGGGCGGCGCAGGACAACACTGTCCAAGTCGGACCAGTGCGAACACTTGGTCAGTTGGATTGCTGAAGATAATACTTCCAGTCCGTTAAGCACCACCCTCTCATCCAGTCTCTGTAGCCAATAATCTGGTCAACCGAATCCTCACTCTGGTCATCCTTTTTCCTACCATGGAGAGGCTTGCCAAACCAGTGATCCCACACTCGGATATTCCGAGAAGCTCTTTCCAGGGCCACTATTAGGTTTGGCCCTGGTGCCCAGCACGCTTGAAGAGATACCTGAGATATTGTGCCCTGATTCCCAACCTCTTGAGCCCTTACAGTCTCAAGAAGATGACGGTGGTGAACGGCAATCATTAGTTCACGAGATGAGACACAGTTGTTAATCACTGAGGTTGTGGTTAGGTCAAGTCAAGAGGATGAGCAGAGTGAGGAAGTGGTGGATGATGAGGTAACTGACCCAACATGGGAAGGTAAAAAGCTGAGCGAGGACAGCAGTACAGAGGGGAAAGGTCCGCAGCACCGCAACAGTCTGGAAAAGGCAGTGGAGTTGCAAAAGGGAGACGTCGGATCACACCAAACAGGCCCGCAACCATTACACCGAGCACCCCCATTGCGTAAATCTACCTTGCCAAGGGGTAGGTGTTCCACAGTATGACGCTTTTTTGAGGAAAGTGCAGACGACAAAAGAGTGGTAGTTTGCAACCTTTGCTGTACCAAAATGAGACGGGACATGCACACTAGCAACCTCAACACCAACAGCATGATCCGCCACATGGCATCCAAGCACCCTAATAAGTGGGCTGAATGCCTGGGTCCACAATCTGGGTCTGCGGGTCACACCTCTGCCTCCTCTTCCCCTGTGTTACGCACTGCTGGCCAATCCCCTGTTGAAGACGCAGGCTCGGATGCCCCTCGTCCTGCACCTGGACCTTCGCATGAACTGTCAGTAACAACATCCACTTCCCTGTCCCTGCGCAGCATCCAAATGTCGGTAATACAGGCATTTGAACGCAGATGAGGAAATGGGGGATGACATTACACAGGGTGATAGCCAGACCACCCACAGTTCATCTTCTCAGTGCAAATTGGATCATGAAGAGGAGGAGGAGGAGCTGCAGACAGTTGCCTCTGCTACAGAGGGTAGTACCCATGGAACTTTAATTCCATCTGTTCAGCGTGGATGGGCAGAAGAGGTGGAGGAGGATGAGGATGATGAGATGGAGAGTCATACTGATGTCTACATCGACGTCTTGACTGTTGGTACTCTGGCACACATGGCTGCCTTCATGTTAGGCTGCCTTTCCCGTGACCCTCGCGTTATACGCATTTTAGATAACACGGATTACTGGGTGTTCACCCTTCTTGACCCTCGCTACAAAGAGAACTTCTGATATCTTATTCCTGTGGTGAAGAGGACAAGTAAAACGGTGCAATACCAGAACTTACTTGTTGAGAGATTGCTCCAACGCGGCCGGCAGAGTCTGAACTTCCCTAGGCAACTTCCTTAGAGGAAGCGAGACAAGGGGAACACACATCAGTTCCAACAAAGACAGGGCAACACTCACCAAGGCATGGGACACTTTCATGACACCCTGCCAGCAACCTCACCCTGAAGCGCGGCCTAGTACTACAAAGAGGGAAAAGTTTTGGAAGATGGTGAAGGAATACATAGCAGACCGTTTCAGCATCCTAAATCATCCCTTAGTGCCTTACAACTACTGGACACGTGGCACGAACTTGCGCTCTATGCCTTGGAGGTGCTGGCCTGCCCTGCCGCCAGCGTTTTGTCTGAGCGTGTATTTAGTGCTGCTGGTGGCATTATAACAGATAAGCATATCCGCTTGTCCACTGGCAATGCTTGCTGACAAGTTGACTCAGATAAAAACGAACAAGGCTTGGATTGCCCCTGACTTCTCAACTTCACCAAAGGAGAGCTCAACTGATGATGAACATAAAGGCAATTTCAATCCATCATTTATAATGTACTCAATCTACTGTAGTGTATTCCCGTGCACCACCACAAAAAAAGTGTATATGGTTGAATCTTGTTTTCTCCTCCTCATACAGATTGTATATATTGCCTCTAATTTTTATTTTTGGGTCAATATTCTTATATTATATACCGCTTAATATGTACGTGTGGACTTCAGTATATAGGCCGGACCACCCAGACCCTAAGAGAAAGCACAAACAAACACCGTTGGAACCGCTATAATAAACATGGGGTCTCCAGCTACTTTCTTCATGTCCATGATAAAGACCCTACCAAATTTACTATCACCCCATTGACCACCCACCTCATTCCAACCACCCACACCAATCGTTTCGAAAAACTCAGACGGAAAGAAATGTACTTGATTTTCAAACTACAGACCATAGAACCATACGGACTTAATGAATCTCTGGAAAGCAACTGTTTCTGATCTCTATTATAGCACTACCATCAGTCCCCTGTGTCCTCCAAGGGAACTCTAGTCACTCTCCTACAGCACAAACCAACACTTCCGACCATGATACTCTCACCAGATCCGGTACTAGCATTACCATCAGTCCCCTATGCCCTCCAAGGGAACTCCAGCCACTCTCCCTACAACAAAAACCAATTCTTCTTACCATGGTATCAGTGGCGTAGCGTGGGTTGCCAGCACCCGGGGCGAGCCATGTATTGCGCCCCCCCCCCAACCTGTGGGCACGCCCCTTTTTACAGATAACATAGTGGATGTCACTTGCAGTCCTATGTAACACTACAGATAATACAGTGATAGCTCTCTGAGTACAGATAATGTAGTACATGGGTGTGAGCCCCCAAAATTCAGAACACACACAGTGTGACCTGAAGTCTGGGGCCAGGATATGGCAGGGTGGGCCACCGTCTTCATTAGAACGTCATGACACCTTTTATCAGCCACGTCTCGTCTCTGCAGAGTTTCACAGAAAACATTTTTAAATTCCTCACTTTACTATCATCCTCTTCTATCATTATACACAGGGGCAATTATATATCCTAATAATACAGAGGGGGCCAGTATATATCCTAATAATAAAGAGGGGGCCAGTATATATCCTAATAATACAGAGGGGGCCAGTATATATCCTAATAATAAAGAGGGGCCAATATATCCTAATAATACAGAGGGGGCCAGTATATATCCTAATAATACAGAGGGGCCAGTATATATCCTAATAATACAGAGGGGCCAATATATCCTAATAATACAGAGGGGGCCAGTATATATCCTAATAATACAGAGGGGGCCAGTATATATCCTAATAATACAGAGGGGGCCAGTATATATCCTAATAATACAGAGGGGGCCAGTATATATCCTAATAATACAGAGGGGGCCAGTATATATCCTAATAATACAGAGGGGCCAGTATATATCCTAATAATACAGAGGGGGCCAGTATATATCCTAATAATACAGAGGGGGCCAGTATATATCCTAATAATACAGAGGGGCCAGTATATATCCTAATAATACAGAGGGGCCAATATATCCTAATAATACAGAGGGGGCCAGTATATATCCTAATAATACAGAGGGGGCCAGTATATATCCTAATAATACAGAGGGGGCCAGTATATATCCTAATAATACAGAGGGGGCCAATATATCCTAATAATACAGAGGGGGCCAGTATATATCCTAATAATACAGAGGGGGCCAGTATATATCCTAATAATACAGAGGGGGCCAGTATATATCCTAATAATACAGAGGGGGCCAGTATATATCCTAATAATACAGAGGGGGCCAGTATATATCCTAATAATACAGAGGGGGCCAGTATATATCCTAATAATAAAGAGGGGCCAATATATCCTAATAATACAGAGGGGGCCAGTATATATCCTAATAATACAGAGGGGCCAATATATCCTAATAATACAGAGGGGGCCAGTATATATCCTAATAATACAGAGGGGCCAATATATCCTAATAATACAGAGGGGGCCAGTATATATCCTAATAATACAGAGGGGCCAGTATATATCCTAATAATACAGAGGGGGCCAGTATATATCCTAATAATACAGAGGGGCCAGATATATCCTAATAATACAGAGGGGCCAGTATATATCCTAATAATACAGAGGGGCCAGTATATATCCTAATAATACAGAGGGGGCCAGTATATATCCTAATAATACAGAGGGGCCAATATATCCTAATAATACAGAGGGGGCCAGTATATATCCTAATAATACAGAGGGGGCCAGTATATATCCTAATAATACAGAGGGGCCAATATATCCTAATAATACAGAGGGGCCAATATATCCTAATAATACAGAGGGGGCATTATATATACTAATAATACTGTGGGGTATTATATCCTCATAATACAGATCTCTGCTGTCCATATACCAGGCCTACCAGTATTACCTCTTCATATACCGCCTGGTCAGGGTGACTAGGCGGTATATGAAGGGTAATATTGGTGGTAGGCCTGGTATATGGATAGCAGAGATGGCATCCTCTGAGCAGTACTGTCTCTGGTCATCCTTTACCAGCACCCTGACTGCCACCTGCGTAGCCTTTGACACTGACTGTCACTCACTGATAGCTAAGACTACTTTCACACTAGCGTTAGTGTGATCCGGCAGGCAGTTCCATTGTCGGAGCTGCCTGCCGGATCCGCTGTTCAGTGTGACAACTGACAGCATTTGTAGTCGGATCCGGTGCAGTCTTTTTCACAGTTTTCCCGGTCTGCGCATGCGCAGATCGGAAGGACGGATCCATCCTTCAGTTGTTTCAGAATGCCGGATCCGGCACTAATGCAAGTCAATGGGAATTAGTGCCGGATCCGGCATTCCGGCGACTGATCAGGCATTTTGGACAGACATAATACCGCAGCATGCTACGGTATTATGTCCGCCAAAACGCCTGACAGTGACTGAACAGAAGGCATACTGATGCAAACTGAACGGATTTCTATCCATTCAGATTGCATGGGGATATGCCTGATCAGTTCTTTTCCGGCATAGAGCCCTTTTGACGGAACTCTAGGCCGGAAAAGAGTAACGCAAGTGTGAAAGTACCCTAAGCAGCAGGCAGTGAAGTGCCATGAGAGCCAGGCTACGCAGGTGGCAGTCAGGGTGCTGGTGAAGGATGACCAGAGACAGTACTGCCCAGAGGATGCCATCTCTGCTCATCTCAACTATACCAGGCCTACCACCAGTATTATCCCTTCATATACCACCTGGTCACCCTGACCAGATGAGCAGGCGGTGTATGAAGGGGTAATACTGGTAGGCCTGGTATATGGACACCAGTACTGTCTCTGGCCATCTTTCACCAGCAGATTCCTGACTGCCACCTGCTTGCCCTGGCTCTTAGTGTCACAGTGTGAATAAGTCACCCCACACCTAACACTCAGGGAGTGATTCAGTCACACTGTGACACTGAGAGCCAGGGCAAGCAGGTGGCAGTCAGGATGCTGGTGAAGGATGGCCAGAGACAGTACTGCCCAAAGGATGTCACCTCTGGTGTCCATATTCCAGGCCTACCACCAGTATTACCCTTAATATACCGCCTGCCCACCCCACACCTAACACTCTGGGAGCTGTCACACTGACAGTCTGACTGACTCACATTCAGGCTGCCTGCTGTGGAGTCCTGAAGCCACACACTGCAGCAGCCTTCTTCTTCTTGACCCAGCTCCACTGTGTCTTTCCCGGATGAAAGGTGGGCGGAGCTTCGCGCTGCTGTGGGCGGGGCTTCGCGCTGCTGTGGGCGGAGCTTCGTACTTGTTCTGTTGATACTGCTCCTCTCTCTGTGGCGCTGCTCTCAGTTAGCAACTTCATAGATTTTTTTTGTGCAAACGGCTGCCAGCGCCCCCTGCAGTCTGGCGCCCGGGGCAACGGCCCCCCTGGCCCCCCCCACGCTACGCCCCTGCATGGTATACACAGTGGTTTACCATTTACATCTTGTCCTCCCTATATATCAACATAGGACCACCCTCTACCCCCACTATCCATTTATATCCACAAGTTACAACCACATCTGTCCCCTCCATTTCCATGGCCACATAGTCCATCATTCACTCTCCCCCCTTCATCCATGTCCATCAAATATGCAAGTTCTATCCCATTGCAGCCCCCCACCCATCATCACACCCCCATCATGCAAATTTCTTTTTCCCCATGCCACCATCAAATTATACCCAATCCAGCCCTCTCTCCCCTCCTTCAGCTTTCCCGACTCCATCCATGTCTCCCACATCTACCTAGATCCACCAATCCACTTGTCTTCCCCAGTTCACACTGTTTCAATAACAGCCACCGTCCGATTCAGCCCCCCACTTCAGATGCCAGCGCTCGGATCCTGTGCTGTCATATGACGCTCCCCCTGTCGGCACCGATGCCTCTGCTCAGCGCTCAAAGCCCTGCATAGCACATTGGCACCTCCTGACCAGTACAATGGGTCAGGAGGCATTCTGGCATCCCGGTGCTTTACCCATGCCCTACACACACACAGCGCTGCGGCACACAGCCCCAGCCTTTCAGCGCTGTGTGTTCCCCCACACTCGCCACGCTGACCCAGCAGCCTGTCAGCCTGCCGGCTTCAGCAAGTCAGCGCTGTGTGTTCTTCATACATGCAGCGCTGACCCAGCAAGTGGCCAGCACACATCCCCTCTGTCACTCACTGACAGCGCTCCATCCCCCAGTGCGTCCATCACAGTCCCCTCCTCCACCGCCACCTCTTATAGAGAGTGCCTCTTTCTCTCCCATACGCTGAGAAAAAGACGCGTTGTCTGTACAGTGGACATCGCTTTTTGGAACATCAGGTAAATTCATGACCTTTTTCCCTGAAATACTGTCTGTCACACAATGTTATATAATGCCATTCTCCACTTCATATGAGCGGCTGTAGAACTAGTCATTGTTATATAACATATTCTCTAGACATTATGCAGCCATCTATACCAGATGCCTGCCCACAGGGGTACATGTAGTTACAGGCACTGTAGACAACCAACTTCCAATACATATATATATTTACATATTTACCCCCAGTTTATGCACCTTGACCTCAAGCCTATATCATAATATATACACACATACCCCAGTATATATATTTTTCCACGTTGTTTATTTATTTTATTTAATTATATATACACTCATTATATATACATATATATATATATATGCAAACTCTTCCAAATATCCTATTTACTACAGTAAAATATTAACCTAACACTATGAATCCCACTACATGTACGAGCACATATTCAATCAATAAATAACCACCATCCCGAATAAATAAGACGACCACATAAATATTTTATAAATAATCATGATTTTCCTTTATTTATAAAGTTTTCCTTGATTGTTTTATTGATATACATTGTGATATCATCAAATGTGTTTTTTACACCATATCCTATTTTTACTGCCAACATGAATTTTACGAGCAGGAGAATGGAAAGGACGGTTTCGGCACATAACGGTGATGTGAGCGAAGCCTAAGGACCCCATAGACTAGAAGAAAAAGAATAAGATTTTTGAAGCGGAGACAAAAGTCCTGCATGCACAACTTTTGTCTCCGCTACAAAATAATCTGAGCGGAAACCTAGTTAAGTGCCGAATCTGTCCTTTCCGTTCTCCTGCTCCTAAACGGAGCAGGAGAACGGAAAGGCTGAACGGTGATGTAATTGAAGCCTAAGGTCATTTATTTATTTATTTAGTATATGTTCTTATCTATTCTATTGATTTAGACATTTACATATTATATCTTATATACCACCCCTGGCCCATCATGCATATTCCCATTCTTTTACCCACCTGTGGACTCTATCTTACTTTATGTTTTATGGAACCTGATCACTTTTAGACTTGAAAAAGGAGTGTCTACAACTCCGAAATGCGTTGTCATCTCTTTACACGAACAATAAAGGATTTACTCATAACCTCCTGAGGTTGTGTCTTTGCGCCAAGAAGTACCAGAAAATAGTGGACCATAACCACTCAACACTCTCGCACTGTCTCTCTGTCGCTCCTCCAGAGGCCTGGCAACCCTACAAATGACAAGCGAACAGTACTGGCAGCACCTACCACCCTGTAATTTCAATCACACGCCTACACTAGTGTTGTGCCTATGCATGCAGAACACAAAAAGGTGAGCACAACTAATTATATTTAATTGTCAGTCATCTAGAACAAAAATATTACCCTATGAGCGCCTCAATTGCTAACAATTAAAAGGGCATGGTGTGTCTCAGGTGGTACAAACTGGGCACCTGAATGCCATATCTGTGGAAAACGTACAACTTTCATTTTACACCGTATTAATTTCTTCAAAATACCAGTGGGGTCAAAATGCTCCCTTCATCCCATAATACTTCTCGGGGTATAGTTTCCAATTTAGGGTCCATTTATTATTTTACCCCAGAGGCTTTCCAATTGTCAGCACAAGATGTGGAAATCACCACATTAGGCCTCAGATGTACATGAAGGTCTTCTACTCCTGAGCCCTGGTGTAGGTCCAGGGAAAAGATTAGGGCCGCATGTAGGACATTTGTCAAACCAGGAAGCCTGGCATGATAATAAGAGGACTGACTTTTCTCACTGGCACACACTAGTCACAAGATATTGAGCGTACTGAGTCCGGCTTCGGGTTTGGTGTTCGCGTGATTTTATTATTTTCCATTATAACATGCTTATATTGGAAAATTAATAGCATTCTTAAGACAGAATGCAAAACAGTATGGCAATTTAGGGGTTAAAATAAACAACTCACTTCATCCGCTTGATCGCGCTGCAGCAGCTTCTTCTATCTTCACTAAGCAGGACCTGCCAAATGGACCTAAGATGTGCGCAATGACGTCACCACGCACTCTTCCACGTCATCACTGCACTGCAATACACCCTTTCTTCTAAAGAAGAGCAATTCGGGAAATCCTTAATTTCACGTTTTTTCCCGGTGACATTGCTGCTTTATTTTGTGGTTCGTGTGGTAATGTTCAGACAGCATTTGCATCGTTGGTGGCCACATTTGTAGTTGCCACAGAGTTGTGGGAAGAAGGTGGTTTTATTTAAATGAGTAATTTTCTTGTTTCGTATCCGGCTAGGGGCAATCAGATTTTTGGGTGACTGGGCTTTTCTAAAAGTGATTTGGGATCTGGGTTGCATGTGTTTTTTAGGAACGGATCTGCCAGCAGGATGGACCAGTGTTTGGTTAGAATGTCCCGAATGTGTTGTGGTTCGCATTATAAGTTGTGAGGAAGGTGGATTTATAATTTCCTGGTATTTCCTGTCCTGCTTCTATTTTCTTACGGGGTATTAGGCATTCTTGTTGGGTGTAGCCTTTTGCTCGCTGGTAGGCCGCCTGTATGATCTTATCGGGGTATCCTTTGTTCTGGAATCTGCTTGCGATGGTTTTGCTCTGGGTGTCGAAATCATCGCTGTTTGTACAATTTCTGCGTATCCGTTTGAACTGGCTAAATGGTATATTGTTTTTCCATTTTTTATGGTGGGAGCTTTGGTAATCAAGATAGCTGTTGCTATCGACTTTTTTGAAGAAGGTTTTGGTTTAAACTGTTTTGTCTTTAGAGAAGATGATTAGATTGAGGTATTCAATTGGAGTGATTAACTGTAAATTTGAGATTGAATGTGTTGTTGTTCAGATGTTTGGCGAATTCCGTGGGCTTATTCGCATCACCGTTCCAAATGAATATCAAGTTGTCGATATATCGTTTGTGTAGTATTATTTTTCTGGACCAAGTATGCTTATTATGGATGTATTGTTTTTTCAAAGAGTCCCATATATAGGTTCACCAAACTTAGCATGAAACGCGCACCCATAGCGGCAACCTTAATCTGCTTGTATATCTTATCTTCGAACGTAAAAGTTTTGTGGGTCAGCATGAAGTCTATTGCTTCCAGGATAAAGTGGCTCTGTGGGGTGAGTATGGTTGTATCTTGTTCAAGGAAGTGTTTAACTGCTTCTTTGCCTGCTAGATGTGGGATATTTGAGTATAGAGCGGATACGTGCGACGTCATCCAGGTATATGAATCCTGCCATTCTATATCTTTCAGAAGCGATATAAGGTTTGGTGAATCTTTTAGGTAGGATGGTAGCTCAATCACATATTTCTGTAGTAGAATGTCCACATAGTGTGACAAATTGCATGTTAGTGAGGAGATGCCGGATATGATTGGTCTACCCGGAGGGTTGGAAATGGTTTTATGTATCTTTGGTAGGTGATAGAATAAGGATAAATTCAGGTGATGTATTCTTTCTCTTTTTTGTTAGGATTTCCTGTTTTTTGGCTTCTTCTAGTAGGAGAGTTAGTGTTCTGGTGTCTTCTTTCATTGGATTTGCTGTTAGAATCTGATAGTATTCTCTGTCTTCCAAAATTCTGTAGGCTTCCTTCGTGTAATCTGCTCTATCCTGTCCTACTATGCCTCCTCCCTTGTCAGCGTTCCTGATTATAATAGAATCGTTGGACATCAGTCTTTTTAAGGCAACCTTCTCGTCTTTGCTTAAGTTGTTGGGCACTGTTAGGTCTTTATTGAAATCTCTTAAGTCTTTGGCTACAAGAGTGGAGAAAGTTTCAATATGGTTGCCCCTATGGTGAACAGGGTTGAAAGAGGACTTGGGTTTTAGCCCCATGTTGATAGCCTTGGGGGTTCCGACTGGGGCGTTTGTGGCATTTGGTGAAGTGGTTTCGGGAGTGGTTTGGGATTTAGCGCTTCGATCTCGAAGTGTCTTTGTAGCGTTAGTTTCCATATAAATGTGTTTAGGTCTACAAAAAGTTCAAACTCATTGAATTTTCCTGTAGGGCAGAAGGAGAGGCCTTTTGTAGGAGGCTGGTTTATGCATCACTGAGTTTGTGTGTAGATAGGCTAAAGATGCGTACTAGCGCTTCATATTGTTTTTCTTGGGACTTTGGTTCTGTTGTCTTGGTTTTGTGTAATTCCACTTCGGGATTCGTTTGATGTTCTTTTTCCACCTTGTCGTCCTCTTCGAGGTTTATTCTTCTTTTTACACCCCTTTTGTTTGTGGGGCAAAAAAAGTCGGTGATCATGGTGTTGCCTTAAGGCAATCATCGCTTTCGGGGCCAGGGCCCCGGGTAGGGGTAAAAAAGGTACTGATTGGTTGTCACCATGGTCTGGATGAATTTGGGTACTGGCATTGTAAATTGTGATGAGCGAGTCATCAGAAAGGGTAAGGTTGTCATGTGTGGTGGTCTAATGGTGGGATGTCAGGAGTTGGTGGATAGTTGTAATGCGGGGATTTAGATGCCCCTAAGGTGGGGAAGCCTAATGTAGTTAGTGGAAGATTTAATCGTTTGGCGTGATGATTTGGAGGGATGGGTTTATTTGGGCTATTTCTTGGGGGTTCTATATTGGTGGATGGGGGAATGAATGATTGGGGATTCAAACCACAGCAAAGATTAGCTTTTCAAGTTGCTTTTTTATTTGGTTAATTTGTTCCAAGATGCGGCAGTGTGTGAACGTTTTCGGCTTATCAGCCTTCCTCAGACACTGACCCAGAGTTGAGTTGGGAGAGTAATAGAGATCTTAATCAATACACCTCAAGAGTAGGTGAATATACCTTTTTTTCGGCCAGGTATATTGACCTACTCTTGAGGTGTATTGTTCAAGATCTTTATTATTCTCCCAACTCAACAGTGTCTGAGGAAGGCTGATAAGCCGAAAATGTTCACACACTGCCGCATCTTGGAACAAATTAACCAATTAAAAAAGCAACTTGAAAAGCTATTCTTTGCTGTGGATTGTGTGAAGGGGCCGGTTTCTAGAGCTGGGGGCTGGGCTGATGCCATGTGCCAGCGCTGAGTGCTGCTGGATGGATGAGCTTGCCGGGAAGACAGAGCCAGGGAGGGGGGGGGGGCCTGGTCTCTTGAGTTGGACGCCGTGTAGTGAATTCAGCGATATGTGTTGTTAGTGGAAACAGGCTCACTGGGGGGTGGGGGGGAGAAGGGGACTGTCTTTTGGATAGATGGATATAGCGGCTGGAAGGGTGGTGGGGAGCGCCACTGGGATGGGAGGGGTTTTAGAGAAAATTCTGAACAAGGAATGTCGGGACGGATTATGTCACCGAAAGTTTAGGTGGCTTGGGGATGGGGAGCCATTTCCAAGATGCCTGTTAATTAATATCAATGGTGGGACTCTATGTGATAAAAGGAATCATGGGGAGGCGTGGTTACGTCAGGGCTTAGTATGAAGAGGAAAATCAGGGGCGTAGCGTGGGGGCCAGGGGGCCGTTGCCCCGGGCGCCAGACTGCAGGGGCGCTGGCAGCCGTTTGCACAAAAAATCTATGAAGTTGCTAACTGAGAGCAGCGCCACAGAGAGAGGAGCAGTATCAACAGAACAAGTACGAAGCTCCGCCCACAGCAGCGCAAGCCCCGCCCACAGCAGCGCGAAGCTCCGCCCACCTTTCAGCCGGGAAAGACACAGTGGAGCTGGGTCAAGAAGAAGAAGGCTGCTGCAGTGTGTCGCTTCAGGACTCCACAGCAGGCAGCCTGAATGTGAGTCAGTCAGACTGTCAGTGTGACAGCTCCCAGAGTGTTAGGTGTGGGGTGGGCAGGCGGTATATTAAGGGTAATACTGGTGGTAGGCCTGGAATATGGACACCAGAGGTGACATCCTTTGGGCAGTACTGTCTCTGGCCATCCTTCACCAGCATCCTGACTGCCACCTGCTTGCCCTGGCTCTCAGTGTCACAGTGTGACTGAATCACTCCCTGAGTGTTAGGTGTGGGGTGACTTATTCACACTGTGACACTAAGAGCCAGGGCAAGCAGGTGGCAGTCAGGAATCTGCTGGTGAAAGATGGCCAGAGACAGTACTGGTGTCCATATACCAGGCCTACCAGTATTACCCCTTCATACACCGCCTGCTCATCTGGTCAGGGTGACCAGGTGGTATATGAAGGGATAATACTGGTGGTAGGCCTGGTATAGTTGAGATGAGCAGAGATGGCATCCTCTGGGCAGTACTGTCTCTGGTCATCCTTCACCAGCACCCTGACTGCCACCTGCGTAGCCTGGCTCTCATGGCACTTCACTGCCTGCTGCTTAGGGTACTTTCACACTTGCGTTACTCTTTTCCGGCCTAGAGTTCCGTCAAAAGGGCTCTATGCCGGAAAAGAACTGATCAGGCATATCCCCATGCAATCTGAATGGATAGAAATCCGTTCAGTTTGCATCAGTATGCCTTCCGTTCAGTCACTGTCAGGCGTTTTGGCGGACATAATACCGCAGCATGCTGCGGTATTATGTCTGTCCAAAATGCCTGATCAGTCGCTGAATGCCGGATCCGGCACTAATTCCCATTGACTTGCATTAGTGCCGGATCCGGCATTCTGAAACAACTGAAGGATGGATCCGTCCTTCCGATCTGCGCATGCGCAGACCGGAAAACTGTGAAAAAGACTGCACCCGGATCCGACTACAAATGCTGTCAGTTGTCACACTGAACAGCGGATCCGGCAGGCAGCTCCGACAATGGAACTGCCTGCCGGATCACACTAACGCTAGTGTGAAAGTAGTCTTAGCTATCAGTGAGTGACAGTCAGTGTCAAAGGCTACGCAGGTGGCAGTCAGGGTGCTGGTAAAGGATGACCAGAGACAGTACTGCTCAGAGGATGCCATCTCTGCTATCCATATACCAGGCCTACCACCAATATTACTCCTTCATATACCGCCTAGTCACCCTGACCAGGCGGTATATGAAGAGGTAATACTGGTAGGCCTGGTATATGGACAGCAGAGATCTGTATTATGAGGATATAATACCCCACAGTATTATTAGTATATATAATGCCCCTCTGTATTATTAGGATATATTGGCCCCTCTGTATTATTAGGATATATTGGCCCCTCTGTATTATTAGGATATATACTGGCCCCTCTGTATTATTAGGATATATACTGGCCCCTCTGTATTATTAGGATATATTGGCCCCTCTGTATTATTAGGATATATACTGGCCCCTCTGTATTATTAGGATATATACTGGCCCCCTCTGTATTATTAGGATATATTGGCCCTCTTTATTATTAGGATATATACTGGCCCCCTCTGTATTATTAGGATATATTGGCCCCTCTGTATTATTAGGATATATACTGGCCCCTCTGTATTATTAGGATATATTGGCCCCTCTGTATTATTAGGATATATACTGGCCCCCTCTGTATTATTAGGATATATTGGCCCCTCTGTATTATTAGGATATATACTGGCCCCTCTGTATTATTAGGATATATTGGCCCTCTGTATTATTAGGATATATACTGGCCCCTCTGTATTATTAGGATATATACTGGCCCCTCTGTATTATTAGGATATATACTGGCCCCCTCTGTATTATTAGGATATATACTGGCCCCTCTGTATTATTAGGATATATACTGGCCCCCTCTGTATTATTAGGATATATACTGGCCCCCTCTGTATTATTAGGATATATACTGGCCCCTCTGTATTATTAGGATATATACTGGCCCCTCTGTATTATTATTAGGATATATACTGGCCCCTCTGTATTATTAGGATATATACTGGCCCCTCTGTATTATTAGGATATATATGGCCCCTCTGTATTATTAGGATATATACTGGCCCCCTCTGTATTATTAGGATATATACTGGCCCCTCTGTATTATTAGGATATATACTGGCCCCTCTGTATTATTAGGATATATACTGGCCCCCTCTGTATTATTAGGATATATACTGGCCCCCTCTGTATTATTAGGATATATACTGGCCCTCTGTATTATTAGGATATATACTGGCCCCTCTGTATTATTAGGATATATACTGGCCCCCTCTGTATTATTAGGATATATACTGGCCCCTCTGTATTATTAGGATATATACTGGCCCCTCTGTATTATTAGGATATATACTGGCCCCTCTGTATTATTAGGATATATACTGGCCCCTCTGTATTATTAGGATATATATGGCCCCTCTGTATTATTAGGATATATACTGGCCCCTCTGTATTATTAGGATATATACTGGCCCCCTCTGTATTATTAGGATATATACTGGCCCCCTCTGTATTATTAGGATATATAATTGCCCCTGTGTATAATGATAGAAGAGGATGATAGTAAAGTGAGGAATTTAAAAATGTTTTCTGTGAAACTCTGCAGAGACGAGACGTGGCTGATAAAAGGTGTCATGACGTTCTAATGAAGACGGTGGCCCACCCTGCCATATCCTGGCCCCAGACTTCAGGTCACACTGTGTGTGTTCTGAATTTTGGGGGCTCACACCCATGTACTACATTATCTGTACTCAGAGAGCTATCACTGTATTATCTGTAGTGTTACATAGGACTGCAAGTGACATCCACTATGTTATCTGTAAAAGGGGCGTGCCCACAGGTTGGGGGCGCAATACATGGCTCGCCCGGGTGCTGGCAACCCACGCTACGCCACTGGGGAAAGTGAGCAGGGAATTATGGCAATGTTGGGTTCTTAATAAAGGGCATGAGTAGATTAGACCTTATGGGTAGGGAACATAGTTTAGATCAAATTGGGGGTTATTGATCTGGATTTCTGGTCTTAAGGAAATAAGGATCTTTGTCCCTTGTATTAGGTTGGTTCAAATAATTGGTGAGTAGGGTGTCAGTGGGGTGTTAGTGCAAGGAGTTTAGGGAATTTTTTGAGATGAGTTTGAGGGTGAATATAGGGCAGCCCTATCTGCTTGATAAGGGCATTGATATTTTGCACCTGGGTGAGAGTGAACTATGGGGTTTGATTTGAGTGGACTTGGCCAGAGAGGATGAACACGGACGCCTAAGTATTAGGCTAGGTTCAGACGACGACAATTGTCGCGCGACATTTTGTCGCACTATTGTCGCGCGACAATTTTTATAATGGGAGTCTATGGTGTCGCATTGCGACATGCGACATGCTGCGACTGCGACGCCGCAGTCGCAAAAAATCCATTCAAGATGGGTTTTTCTGCGACTGTCGCGTCGCATGTCGCAATGCGACACCATAGACTCCCATTATAAAAATTGTCGCGCGACAAAATGTTGCGCGACAAATGTTGCAGTGAAGTTGTGCCCTATTTGTCGCGCAACATTTGTCGTCATCTGAACCTAGCCTTATTGTGATTGAGGTTTCAATTTGGTGTTGGAATGGTAGTGGTATATGTCTGGGAGTATACAGACCTGTGGGGGCAAGGAAGGGGGGGGGGGGGAATTAGAGAGGAAAGGAGAAGAAAGGAGGAAGGGCTGGTTAGGCCTTGTTTTGCGAGGGGTGATACATGAAATGAAGAATCCATGTAGACATAAGTGTATCTTTTAATGCATGAAAAAGGTATTTTTCATTTATTTTATGTTTTCCTTATATCTAATTAACGTATCTATCCTTATGAATATGTACAGCAATACGTAACTG